>JAHWFP010107920.1:0-11689 GCA_023313725.1 Lithobius niger
GCACTTCAACAGATGCAATTTTCTCAATTGTACATTTGATTATTTCAATTAAAAATCATCAATTTTTATCCGTGTACATTTTAACAAGTGAAAATTCAATCATATAACCCCACGAACCCCGACGTTTTTGTTTGTATTATATACAAGTCCTCTCTCCAGCAAAACTAAAACTATTAATTTTTCCGTTTCTATTCAATATATTTCGACCAAACTTGGTCAGATAGTAGATAGCAACTTTTCCAAACTTTACACAAACTTTTATGCAATTCCGTGCAAGAGTAAAAGTAGGGAGCCACACGTAAATTTGAAAACTGTTCACTTGTTGTTGTTGTTGTTGTTGTTGTTGTTGTTCTTCTTCTTGGCTGACACGGTTTCAGAAAAAACTACTGCACCTGCCTAAAATCTGAAACATGATCTGAGCCAGAAATTTCTCTGGGTTTCAACCTTACAGGGACCACTTTTTCAATTGGTCGATCCATTCCGGAGTTACGGGACCCTAAACGATCATTTTGATTGTTTTACATTGTTTTAACCATTGTATTTAGGGAACGATGCCACTCAGCAAACTCCAGATCCATTTTTCGTCCATGCAACAATCGACTGCATGCATAAACCTTTATAGCGGATACAAACAAAAACGTCAAAAGGGGTTATATGATTGAAGTTTCATATTACTTGTTAAAATGTACACGGATAAAAATTGGTGATTTTTAATTGAAATAATCAAATGTACAATTCATAAAATTGCATCTGTTTAAGTGCTGTTGTGCTTTACTAATCATATACATTACGTAAAGCACAACAGCACCTAAACAGATGCAATTTTCTGAATTGTACATTTAATTATTTCAATTAAAAATCACCAATTTTTATCCGTGTACAATTTAACAAGTAAAATGAAACTTCAATCATATAACCCCTTTTTTTTACGGCACACTTGACGTTTTTGTTTGTAATCTTATTTTGAAGTCATATTATTATGTTCTTAACAGTATAGTACAGGGTGTATCATTAAAAAAAAATATTTAAAAAATGTATTTCTTCAAAACTATTCGAGCTAAAAACTTTCTAAAGCAACCACTTTGTAGGCAATCATTTAAATTTTTTTCCATGCTAATAATGTGTTCCTTGTGTCCTGCCCATGGCTTGAAAACGCGTTGAAGACCAAGGCTGAAATTGTGCACCACATTCCTACATACGCTATCAATTTCTTGTAATACAGTACAAATATGTTCTTGCAATGCCTCCACTGATGCCACGCATTGCTGGAACACTTTGTCCTTTAGAAAACTCCAGAGGAAAAAGTCGTATGGGTTCAAGACCAGTGAGTGCGGTGGCCAATCATAGCCAACTATGTGACAGTGAACAGAACGGTTCTATAACACTCATTTTCCAATGTTGTAAACGACCAATTTTAGGCCTCATGGGGAGTTGGCCTCATGGGGAGTTGCTCCATCTTGCATAAATCAGTGGCATGATAGATACATTACAGCCTTAAGGTGATATCAAGTTGTGTTAAAAACCTGCAAATGGATTTTGAGAGGCTCTCCTGTACTGCATTACACGCTCGCTTAACATTGTCTTTGGAGCGAGCTTTGCGATTACGCTTTCTTATTGCATCCTGAACATTACCACTGCGTGCAAAATTTGAAACAATCTGGCGAATAGCGCTTGTTGAAGGAGGCCACGTGACACGGAAATCTGTCGAAATGCTCGTTGCGTCGCGACAACACTCTTCTTTTCGGCAAACAATGTCACTATCTTGACATGCTGTCCAGTTGTAAGTTGAGGAGACACTTTTGATGACTCTCAGTTTTGCCGCTAGATGGGTTCGGTATGCACGTTGCATCAAACAATGAAGTTAAAAAAAAATTTTAATGATTGCCTACAAAGTGGTTGTTTAAAAAATTTTTAATCTGTAATAATTTTGAAGAACGAAATTTTTTAAATCAGTTTTTTTAAATGATACACCCTGTGTATAACTTCTTCATTAGATGGTATCATGAGCTTATAAATGTGCGAATAGTATCCATTAAGGCTGTACCAAACCGAACAGAGGAGGTTCGGTTCTGTGTGGTGTTCGGCCTTTTAAAAGAAAACTACCAGGCCTGCAAGTGTTCCTACTTTTCCTACTTTTTTCTTCCAATTCCTACTTTTCCTACTTTTTTCTGAATTTTTCTACTTTTTCTCCAGACAATAATATGCCTGAAGTATAATTTTCACTACAGCAAGCTTTGATTGAAAAAGACAAAAAAGTATTGATACAGGCGCTTTTGAGTACGCGAAAATAATGAAATCTCGCTACGGTAGTGGATAGTGTTATGGATTTTTGGTCGATTATCTTGGTCTGGTAAACACAGCGTTCGTTACGTTGCAATTCTGAGCCTTCGCTACATCGACATTGTGCAGGTCCGTCTGCCATACTGTTTTGCAGCCAACCAAGTGCGAGTTTGTCCCAACACGAGGGAAGGCCAGTTCAACTTGAATATTATGCGAAGTAAGTACAGAATTTCCAATAATTATTAGCTGCGTAATCATAAGCTAAGTAAATTCTTAGTTGTAATTCTATTATTGTGTGACAGGGCCCAGGGATCGATATATCATCATAGCTACGATGGGAGGGAAGGTGTGCGGTGTAGTCAGCTTGTATGTAAGATCGGGCATAGACCATCCTCTAGTAGGGCTGGTCGCACCGCCCTACTAGAGGACTACCGAATTTCGGCCCTGCTATGCTCATACGAAGACGAGCGACCTACTACAAGACGCTCCGTGACTGACTAGGACCTTTCCATCGTCTTACAATCACTAATGGAGAACCCCTACGAACCCATGCAAGACAGCTCCATCCACCTTATGACTCGCAAAACTGTTTTTCTCGTAACACTTGCAGCAAGCCTACGATTTAATACATACGGCCAAGAATTCGGAGCAGGAAGAGGCTGTGTCCGTTAGGTTTTGGAAAGCAGTTTTGATGGGCCATGTGCTTGCAACTGATGTTTCAAAATCTATACTAGAGGTTCTTGAAGAATCAGGTTGTAAACTTAATGTTTCAAAATTGCTTGCTCTTTGTAGTGACGGACCAAATGTAAACACAAAGACTTACAAGTGTGTTAACCATGAGTTGAAAAACCGGGGACATCCAGGACTACTACCTTTGATTGCTTGCAACATTCATGTGGCACCCAACGCCTTCAGAGCTGGGCTGAACGAGTATGGTGAAAATGCAGAACTTCTTTCAATTGACTTATTTTATTGGTTCAAAATGAGTGCCTGTCGCAGAGAAGATTTTGCTGCTGTGAAAAACTGGAAAAGACTTACTACATGTGAACATTTTAGCAAAAGAGAATCAGTTACCCTAAGCCAGATGGAAGTTGGAGCCCCAACAAAAGCTGCTTTCAAAAATGAAGCTAATTTGCTGTTGCATAACATGAAAAAGTTTTGCGTCACAGTGGTGCAGTATTGGTAAGTCATTTTTGGGTTGACAGTAGCTTGTGAAAGACTTGAAATATCTTCACCCCCTCGCTAGAAAAGAGAAAGGTGGTGCACAAGCCATTAGGCGCCTGGCAACGCTAATGCCTCAGATAATCAAAGCAGACGAAGTAGCTACAGTTACCGATGAATGGAAAGGATACCAGCTGGAGGAATATATTACTTCTTCATGGTACATTAAAGAAATCTCAGAAGATAAGAAATCCACTATTTACCATAGAATAGACTACTACTGGAACCTTGTTTTGAAAATCAAGTCATCAGCTGGTAGTTTAAAGTTCCCCACATTAGGCAAGCTGGTGAAAAGCCTTCTGTGTTTGGCACACGGCAATGCAGAAGTGGAAAGAAGTTTGTCAGATAATAAAAGGACTGTTTCACAAGACAGAGCTTCCCTTGCACCTAAGACCATCAACGGACTCCGAACAGTGAAGGACGCAGTTAGGAAGTATGGTGGTGGTAATCCGTCTGCAGTTCCTGTAACAAAAGCTATGCTTGAAGCTAGAACTTATGCGCATAGTCACAACCAAAAACGTGTACAAGAGGACAAAGAAAAGGCGAGGCAAAACATTAAGGTTGCAGAAGAAACAGCAAATACGAAAGCAGAAAAAGAACAAGCAACAAAGAAATTGAATGAAGAAAAAACAACCCATGACAAATCGGACAATGATTTAAAGATTGCTCAGAAAGAATGTCTATTTGAGTTTGAAGCAGCCCAAATCCTTCTTAAAGAAGCAAATGACCGCCTGGTGAAGGCAATAAAGGAAAAAAACATAGAGGCAGTGCCAGTTGGTCAAGGACTAGTGGAAGTAGCTTCCTGAAAAATGGCAGATGCCCAAGAGCTGTTAGAAAAAGATAACAAAAAAAGAAATATTCTTGATCAAACAAAAAGAAAGTTAATTAGTGATTATGTTCAAATCAAGAAGAAAGCAAAATAAGTGCAAATAAAACTTAGTTTGAGTGTTCAATGTTCCTACTATTTCCTACTTTTTATCAAAAAATTCCTACTTTAAAAAAAATTTGGTTCCTACTTTTTCCCTATTTTTTTCAAAGAACCGACTTGCAGGCCTGAACTACTGAACCGAACGTATTTCCACTTCTAATTGATCAATTGTGATGTTTGAATACACCGTTTTGAAAGTTTTTTCCGTCAGCTTTGAGCTTTCATGTTCCTAACTCTGACCGTTCATAAAATAGAAGAGAAAATGTAGCCAGAGAAGATTTTTTAATGCTCAAAATGAGTTACCACATCTGTGCATTTAACCTGTATTTGTTAAGAAATATGAAGATGAATCTTTGTGAACTGTGAATTTTATTTTAAAGATTATTGGTTTGGTACACTTTTGTTCGGTTCGGAAATGTTTGGTGTTCGGCTCATTTGAGGTTTATTCAGTTCGGCTGAAGAATTAGTGTTTGGTACAGGCTTAGTGTCCATGTTGTAACTCGCACTTTGTATTCCTATACTTGTTCCAAGATCGTCTGGGAGAGAAAATGTGGACACAAAAACTGGCTTGGAGCCGGGAGCCAGGATGCTCAATTTGTACCGCAATCGGCCTTTACTTGAGAAATGCAACTCTTCCTTAGTTTAAAGGTGATTTAAATGCTACTGGTTGAAAACTAACACCCGCATGGATTAATCAGAGCACAAGTGTTATTTTCACACATATTATGAGGCAGTGAAGAAAATAAGTTTGGTTCGCCTCGTTTTAATATTATTGGAAGTAATTCAAGTCTGCTTTTAACTGCCCCAAATACTTGGATCATAATTTTACAGAGTTGCAAGTGCTTAGGGACCATTCATGAAGTACGTCATCTGAGGGGAGGAAGGGAGGGGGGTCAACCCAGTGTGACATAACGTAACATGGGGAAGGTGGGCGGAGGGTTGTAAAAAATGTGACATCACACTTTTATATTTTTATACATCTTTATTATTTGTGTAAGAAAAAAGTTTAATGCCCTCACTGTACATAATTGAAATGCTACTGAGTCAGAAAAGTAAGTTGCTGTAAAACTGCTTCTGTTTGAACCTGTCACCATTCTTGAAGTTAAGTGGAATACAAAGAGCTCTCGTTTCGAATGTTAGGTTGGGAAAGGCAAGAATTGAAGGTTTTCTCTTTTACCTGTTTTTTCCATTCACAATATGAGTTGTTGCTAGTGCCTAGGTGGTCTGAAATGGTGGAAATGACAGTAACACAAGCCTCAGTACATTCCTAAACTAAACAGCGAGCTAGCCAATTCTAACAACACTTTCCTAAAGTGTTCATTGATTGACTCGGAGAAATTACCATCTGACGTTGTAGCATTGGCTGTGGGGAACTTTAGGCTCAATGTTTCGCACAGGTGTACTACAGTATCGGCCGGATCTTAATTGAAAGAAAAAAAACCTATGCGACTAGGTTGTACAGTATTGCTGATGAAATCACTGATGATTCGGCTAATTTGTACTGCTGCTGTTTTTTGTAGTTACATCCACAAAGAATGCCAACTAAGATACTGTCTCTCTTTTCCTTGTAAAAGTTTGTGAGTGGCAGAGTTACAAGTTATAAAAGTGTCAAGATTTTAGGTATTTCCTAGCAAAATTGTCATTCTCCGTCCCGAGATAACCTTAGCAGTTAAAAAGGAAGTTAATTTTGCTTTCCCTTTCCTCTGTCTTTATTTGTAGCTGGCTTATGGCTCATGACAGAAAAATAATCCGTTTCTTTATTGCCAAAACAACTTAACCTGGTAATTTTAGCATTACATTCCTCGAATGTGATGTTTCCCTGGAGGTTATTTCCGGTCTGCAGTCGCCTGCTTGCATATCCTATCGCGCATGCGCGTCGCGGTCCACCCTTCTAAAAGCGACAGCGCGCACGCTATCGGCATTCATTTTCCTCCAGAGGTGTCTCCACGTCACCTCGTTCCCCAGTTCCCCGACTGTCGTTTGGAAAATTGGATTCCTCACTGAAGATGGCCACCGCTTCGTCCGACGCTCATCCTCGTGCTCCTGCTCACTTCGATCTTGGCTGCCGTTGGGCTTCTGCCCTCGACCTTGACACCCACGTTCCTGCCCGCACGACACCTTCCGATGTCACGCCTGTTCCTGCTGCCGCATCACCTGACTCGCCACTTCTCCCGGGCCAGCGTACGCCGCCTCTCGCCCCGTTGAACCTGTCGTCCCTCCAGCTCGACCTTCAAGTCGCCAAAGACTCCTACCGGGCCGCCAAGCGCAACCTCCGCCGTGCGACACTTGCCCATTCTCCGGACCAGAACTCACCGCTTGACCTGTCGTCCAACTCCTCCCGGATAGGCCTCAGCGGCAGTGTCGTACGAGAAATCGTACATGAAACTATCCGCCAGCTTCAAGTTAACCCGATGCCGCCTCCTTCTTACACCTCTTCGGTACGAAAGGCTCGTACCCAGGACTGGGTTGCATCCACATCAAGCCACGAAGGGCACAGGCGTGCCGCTTCTCCCCTGCCGGCGGCGGCACCCAAGCGCTGGTCGGGCAACACACTGTCGCCTCGTCACCCCCTGTCACTCGTCCCTACTGCCGAGAAGCGCATCAGGTTCCCGGACGACACTCCAGACGAAACCACTGTGTCGCTCGCAGCTCTTTTAAAGACTGTCGAGCAGACCGTCCCGGACTGCTTCCTGTTCAAGCCCACCAGCGTACCAGGCGCTCCTGTCATCAACCACGGCCTAAGGACAGGCCTTGGATTTGCTTTTCGGGACAAGGACACCAAGCCCCACTGCCTCCTGGGTCAGTCAACGACATCCTAATGTGTCTACTCTGCAACGAAGGCTCCATCCTAGGCAAAGGCGATCCCCCTCTTCTCGAAATGGAACCTCCTACGCCACGCCCCGGCCGAGAGAGCAGCTTCTTCCGATCCTTTGGAAACGGCGCCACAAACCCCCGCAATTTCGAAACCTACCCGGAATGCGAATTTGTTTGCAGCGAGATCAAGATGGACTTCAACACCTCGTTGTCAATACCCAAGAAAGCTGACATCCCAACCTTCGTACTATACGAAAACGACAAATGCCTCCAGCTGAGTCTACAGGCAGCCTCTCAAGCGGACGTCCTCCATGCAGCCATCAACGCTCTATGCGAGAAGCTGTCGTCCGATAATACTCCAGAAGAGCTCAAGGACTTACCGTCCCTAATTTCCCAACTCTTCCAGAAAGCTAACTTCGCCACATACCACGCCATGAACTGGGCAACGAGAGCGCTGTTCAACAACACCCTCCTCCTCCGCGACATTGCCCTGTCGTCGGCAAACAACCTGAACTTCTCCACACGACATCGTCTCAGAAATCAGCCGATCCACGAGTCGGAAACTCTCTTCCGGGGATTAATCCCGACACATGCTCCTCACCTTGACATCTCGAGGAAACCAAGGTCGCTAAAACAATCTACGAACCAAAGAACCGCCCGCTCTCAAAGAACAAACAAGCCAACCTCCGTCTCGCCGACGATTGGCACAAGAACACGGCATCATCCTTCAGCCGCCCGGACGACACTGCCGCTTCCCAACAACGAAGTCAGCAGCCCTTTCGTACCGACGCTCCTCGCCCTTGCCTCGGCCAACGCTCCCAGCAGAAACGCGCCGGTACCCCCGACCGAAGGAGCCGAATCTCGTCTCCCGGGGGTAGAAGAATGCACCGAAAACTCAACAATGACGCCTTGCACCTAGCTGGTCTCCCGGTCAAGGCCAGAGTACGCCACTTTTTCCCAGCCTGGCAAGAATTGACCACCAACCTAGAAATCCTAGCAATAATAAAACACGGCTTTCGCCCAACGTTCCTACGCCAACCGCCGCTGTCGCATCCCCCCCATGGGACCTCTCGCCCCAAACGACAGCGTCCCTGTCGTACGAAGTATCGGAGTTGCTGCGGAAGAAGGCGGTACGACAGCTCCCCAACCCAGGCCCGGAGTTTTACAGTTCAATCTTCACCTGCCCAAAGAAATCAGGAGGCCTACGCCTAATCTTCAACATGAAACCACTCAACAAGTTCATCCAAAACGAACACTTCAAAATGGAAACCCTCGACTCCATCCGTCAATCATTCAGGCAGAACGACTGGACAGTCACCATCGATCTGGAGGACGCCTATCTTCACATCCCCCTTCATCCGGCATTTACCCACTATTTTCGTTTCATCTACGACCTGACAGTCTACGAATTCCGCTGCCTCCCTTTTGGCCTAAACGCAGCCCCAAGAATTTTCACCCTAGTCCTAAAACCAATCCTGGCGAACCTTCATCAACACCTAATACAGGCCAATGCCTATCTTGACGACTGGGCACTCAACAACCCAGATCCCTCCAATTTGGTACTCAACAGGGACAAGACCATCAACTTGCTGAACCGCCTGGGGTTTGGCGTAAACCTAACAAAGTCTTAACTCCTCTCTGCACAAGTCTTCACGTTCCTCGGAGCTACATTCGACCTTCGATCGGCATCAATTTCCCCGTCTCCAGAACGCATAGAAGACCTCCTACATCACATCCGTCTCTTCCGCCTCCAATCAAGCTTCTCCGCCCGGGAGTTGAACTCCCTCATCGGGAAGATGGACGCAAGGGCCAACCTGGTCCCTTACGGACGATGGATGGTACGACCCTTCCATCACTACCGGATAGACAACCCCTCAATCAGCCAAAACAATCCGGACAGACAGATCCCGTTCAACAAGGACTTCCCCTTCGAATCCCTCCTCTGGTGGTCCGACGTCACAAATCTGTCGAAGTCCCTCCCTCTTCAGGAATCTCCACCTGACCACCGAATCTTACGGATGCAGCAAGCACTGGCTGGCTGAGGGGCACACCTAAACAACCTGGAAATCTCCGGCCTGTGGCCTGCCACCCTCAAAGACCACATCAACGGACTGGAACTACGTGCAATCCTTCTAGCCCTCCGACAGTTCCTCCCGTTTATCAAAAACAAAGTCATACAGATCCAGGCCGACAACACAACAGCCCTGGCCTACATCAGGAAAGAAGGCGGAACGAAATCAAGATCGCTCCACAATTTAACAACGGAGATCTTCAATCTGTGCATCCCGCACAACATCACCCTCCTACCGCTTCACATTCCAGGCAACAGGAATGTGATTGCAGATTCTCTTTCACGCCAGAAACTGCCAGCAGGCGAATGGTGCCTTAAGAAATCCATCTGCAAATCTCTCTTCAACATCTGGGACAGACCAATGCTGGACCTATTCGCCACGAGGCACAATGCCAGACTTCCCCACTACATCAGCCCGATTCCGGACAACTCAGCAGTAGACGCTCTCACGTTCCCATGGCACAACCTGTTTGCTTACCTATTTCCACCCTTCAAACTGCTTCCACAAGTACTTTGGAAAATATTAGAAAGCCAGGGTCTATTCCTCCTAATAGCCGCCCTCTGGCCATCTGCGGCCTGGTTCCCGCTCCTCCTAAACCTAGTAGTCGACACTCTAAGAAGTCTCCCTCTTCTACCAGATCTTCTGTCACAACATAAAGGAACAAAACTGCACCCGAACCTCCCACTCCAAAACTTACACGGGTGGCTACTATCATCAAAATCCTCAAAAAGGCTGGCATTCATCAAGAAGAGGCTGAACGCATTGCATCTAAAGCAACCAGGGAATCAACAAACCGCATGTACGACAGCCATTGGTCCAAGTGGATTCATTGGTGTATCGCAAAACGCACAAATCCACTCAACCCCTCTCTTCCCGAACTTCTAAACTTCTTCGGTGACTTGTTCAACATCGACAAACTCAAGGGCTCCACTATCCTCGTCTACCGATCCGCATTAAACTCCGTCTTCAAAGCTGCTGGTCGCACCGCCCTACTAGAGGACTACCGAATTTCGGCCCTGCTACGCTCATACAAAAACGAGCGACCTACTACAAGACGCTCCGTGACTGACTGGGATCTTTCCATCGTCTTACAATCACTAATGGAGAAGCCCTACGAACCCATGCAAGACAGCTCCCTCCACCTGATGACTCGCAAAACTGTTTTTCTCGTAACACTTGCAGGAAGCCTACGATGCTCCGAAATTCAAGCCCTTTCGGCGACCCAGCATACTGCATCTTCGGCCCAAACTTCTCATCAGTCACACTCTTCCCTAGAGCGACCTTCAGAGCCAAAACTCAAAAACCATCCGAGCCTTCGAATTCCTAACATTCCCTGCCCTCTCGAACCTCGCCGGGAACGAACCTGAACGCCTCCTCTGCCCGGTCAGAGCTCTCCGCTTCTACCTAGCCCGCACACAGCACGAAGACATACGGAGAGGCAGAAACCAACTCTTCCTTCCAAACCGGCGAAACAACAGCCGCCATGGTATCACGCTGGATCAAGAAAACAATCGAAGCAGCTTACGACAAACACGGACTGAGCAGGACCATGAGAGTGACGGCGCACGAAGTGAGAGCCATCTACACATCTTGGGCCCACCATAACGCCACCCCAATCGAAGAAATTCTGGCAGCAGTGTCCTGGTGCCAGAAGGAGGACATGTCGAAGGAGGAATCCGGACTACATCGACTGGGACCAATCGTCGCAGCCAGAACCGTGGTCAACCCCCCTTACGCACTCAGAAGCAGAAGCAAGATCCATGAGGGAAGCAAGTTCCATCCAGCTTGAAGCAAGACCCTCAAACAACGGTACTTTTCAGGGCCACCAATTCCTACGAAAGAGACCATATTCCTGTCAAGCCCAAATGTTCTGAATAAAGTGCGAATTTTTCTCTTGCAGATAAAGAATTCATGGGGAAGAATCTGCTTGCACCCCGGGGCGCTCGTACAGGCGGTGCCCGCCACCAACTTTGACGAGGTCAACTGGTAATGCTAAAATTACCAGCTTAAGTTGTTTTGGCAATAAAGAAAGAACATTTTGCCGGCCCCCAGTCTGACCGGCTAAAAACGGTTTCTTTTTGCCTAAAACATACTTAACCTAACTCCCACCCTGCCTCCCCTCTCGAGTCACCGCCTGACACATTGAGAGTAAAATGAATGCAGATAGCGTGCGCGCTGTTGTTTTTATAAGGGAGGACCGCGATGCGCATGCGCGGTGGGATATGCAAGCAGGCGACTGCAGACCAGAAATAACCTCCAGGGGAACATCACATTCGAGGAATGTAGTGTTAAACTTACCAGGTTAAGTATGTTTTAGGCAAAAAGAAACCATTTTTAGCCGGCCAGGCTGGGGGCCGGTAAAATGTTCTTTTTA
>JAHWFP010107921.1:0-20407 GCA_023313725.1 Lithobius niger
TTCGTTTCACGACAAATGATGGTATCTCTTTTTTTTTTCAAACATGCCAAAAAAAAATGAAACGTCGTCGCTCATCCGTCGACCGAGAGGATTTTTTTTAACGTTCGTCTTTTTTTTTAACTGTAATTAGAGATGTGGCTAATTATTGCTCAGCGGCGGAACGAGGGAGGAGTTAAGTCGCCAACTCGAGGGCAACGAGACAACAGGTGCTCTTCAAGATCACCTCGCTATAACGAAATTGTTGTGGACTTGCCTAGGACGTAAACACCACGGTCATGATAAGATGAAATATTTACGAAAAAAAACCCCACTCACGGAAAAAATGTTCGGCTGGGTTACGTATAGTCCAGCACCGCTTGAACAAGCTGGTTTGCGTTCATGTTTCGTAATATTCTGAATCTCTTCAAACTATTGCTGCCACGAAAAAAAGTTTTGCTTTTTCTCTTTTGTTAGTTCGCCATTTGCACAGAAGCTGGTCCCCTCACCCCCACCTCTCCTCATGGATAAATCCTCCGCCCTTTAAACCCATCGCTTGTTTTAAATGGTTTCCGTACCGAAACAACCAACAACCAACCTTACTTCCGTTTCAACCACTGCCTTCCTAACACGGTATTATATAGTATAGAAGAGGATGCACCTAACCGGAAGGAGGCATCTGCCTCCTCTTCATCCGGTCATCAGCTGCATTCAACCAGGAGAAATTAACCGTTATCCTTCCGACCAGTATTGATGAGAGCAGCTCGTGTTTCAATAGTTAATGGCTGTACACCGGAAAACGTTAGTGTTTTCAACCCCAAAAGGTGTAGAGCAGTGACACGACGTAGTATTATTGTATATAACTCTATACTGGAGCCTTAATGGGTTAGCTGCAAGGGGCGCTTCAGAGAGAAACAGAGGGTCGTCATACTGAAGCCGATGCTGTGAAGAGTGATTTCTTAGACCTAAAACGCGCGATTTTTTTTGTAGGAGAACACAACGTTATTTTGAGCCTAAGAAATCCGCTCTTCCGTTGTTTTTCCCTCCATTTTTATGTAGTGTACCTTGTAGTTATGCCCTCCAAAACCCATACTGGTGCCAATATGGCGGCAAATGTCACTGCTCTGTAGCTGTTAGTGAGCATTTAACCTTACGTATCGCGAGGTCCCTAACTTTCACAATGCTAAAAACGATCAGCAATATATCCACATCGCCACCGTGGTGATATGGATGCCATGCACCGTAAAATGGGGGCGATGTCACGTGACGTTACTGTGAGGTGAACGTCGTCATTTTTACACGATGAAGTTTCCGTGATGTGCAGCACGATAATATACATCAGTCCACTGAATTAAAAAAAAAGCGTTTCTCCTACACCTTTTTTTTAAAAGAAATCCGACCCTGAAGACACAAAACACCCCCGCTCAAATGGTAGCCGCAAACCTGACGGCGTCAATACAAAATTATGCAAACACGAGGATGCAAACTTTGCATAAACAACACAGCTATGAAGGCTAACTTTCCATTTACCCCAACAATTTTGTTAGTCATTTTGAAAGTTAGGGACTGCGCAATAAATTAGTTATACCACCCCTGGCGAACTGCATCGGATTTATGAGCCGACGGGCGATTTACATGGCCAATCCCTTCGAACTATACGTCTCGATGACGTAGTTCCTCACGGCTTGGCCGTGTGCGGGATATCGCCCATCGGGTGATAAATCCGATACAGTTCGCCAGAGGTGTTATAACTATTACTTGTTACCATTTTTCCATGTGGTCAACAAGCACATCGGTGGTTCTGTGGTAGAATGTTCGCCTGCCACTCGGCGGCGCGGGTTTGATTTTCGGCCGGCCGATGCACCATAAAAACGGGGCTATAAGGATCGAAATACTGAGGCGATGGGGTGTTTTGATCGGGTGTTGCGTAGATGATAAAGACAACAGAAATGTAAAATACGTCTAAGCAAACTTATTTTTAACCGGCAATTGTGATGGTTACTGCTTTTAGATTAAAAAATAGAGATCGTTCTTGCAGTGCCTGATAGAGGTGTGCGCCTCAACATTGGAAGAGGCAGAACTGTGCAGAAGACCGTTGCGACTACGTATAGTCGCTTTAGCCGCTTGTTGGATTATTGTTTCCATAGGAAATTCCAGAAGTAGTTACAAATCTAAAATGGAATAATTCTTCCCAATTTAACTAGCTAAATTCTTCGCCTAAAAAAACAAATCGGGCTCGTTGATATACTGAATCCGGGCGTTTCTTTAATATTCGCGGTAAGAAATATACCAGTTGACATTCGTTCAAACTCACTGTAGCACCGGTAAAAAGGGACTGTATCAAGTAGTTCTTTTCAAACCGATGGTAAAGCCGTGGAATAGCTTTCCATCTGAATTAAATCACTCAACCAGCTTCAACGTTTTAAGCATGATTAAAAAATATTGACTTATCTTTGTTTTTGAAGTGTTTTTGAGTTTTAATAGTCAATGTATTACAAGTATTTTCACTGTGCTTATCTGTTTTTCTTTGTATTTTAAATGTTTTTGTAAGCTTAAAATCTTTAAGTAATGATTAAGTACTAAGTGATTAAGAATTATCTTTGTTCTTATATGTTTTTCTTAGTATTTTAAAATGTTTTTCTTAAAATCTTTTAGGACAGGTATTAGGAGATGATAACCATCCCTTCCAGATTTCCTATTAACAGTTTGCATGGTAATAAATTATATCTTAAAACACAGGAAAATTAGCAAGTTGCAACACCAACTACAACATTATTTCCCGAGTCAAAACTCTCACATATAGCTATGAATATTTTACCTCTGCCATTGAAAGATTTACGACTAGAAATTTACTGTCCGTAATTCATAATCCAACAATCCATTGCGCTGCGTTATCCGTATGAAAAGTCTCAACCACGAGTTACATTCCGAAGCTGAAAAAGTACCGAACGCTTGCGCGATGTGTTTTTATCAGCTTCGGAATGTAACGAAGGGTTGAAAAATTTACCGATACTTAAACTACGCTTGATACTTAAACTACGCTTGCTTAAAACGACGCTCGCTTCTTATTTGAAACGAGAATATATCGTCTCAAGGTAGTTTTGTTTCGGCAACGATCCAACAAACTTGCCGAAAGTAGCCTAAAACTCACCGTTAAAGCTGAAGATTGTTGCAGGACGAATGGCGCGTCAACCAGTTAGGGGCCACTCAAAAACCATGTGGCCGTTTTTTAAGCCATTCTTAACCCGCCCCCCTCCCCCCTGGTCATCTGTGGCCAGATCTTGGACCCCCCAAAAAAAACCACGTGGCTCATAAGCCACCCCCCCCCCCTCCACGTACTTAAATAAAAATTACATCTTAATGTGTTTTCGACAAATCCGGTACCACTTCATATAACATTTGTGTTATTGTACTGTACCAAATTTGGTGAATTGATAGTGTTCGACATGATAAACCCAACAAAGGCCCCCCGTACTCCACTTTCGCGTTTAATAAACGCCGCTGTTTGATTCATCGTGTGAAATATTTTCAACAATTTTTTTGACTATCTGCAACGGCCGCTAGACTAATCTTCATCCGAGATTTGCAACTGAGACGGAAAGTAGAAAATTGTAACGCTGTAATTAATACGTTCATTATTACGTAGGCCATCACTGCATTGAAATGTCCCAGTGAAGCACTCGACATTTTAGCCGCACACTATTTAAATGAATTTAGTACGAGTGAGGGAAACGCAGTCTTAACGTTATTGGAGTTTTTTTAAGACTAGCCGCGGTATCTTTCACCACAATGCAAGAAATTCAGTTCGGTTGACTGGGGCTAAGACGTTAAGGTCAATATAGGAACAATATAAGAATAATATAAGGCTGTGTGAGATCTATACGTAGGGACTCTTGTACGGTAGATCATCAATTCATTTGAGAAAAGGACTTTCCCTTCAATGCAATAGCCATGCACGTGGTTTACTTGGAAACCCCCCCCCCTCCCCCCATTGTGGTTACATCTGGCCCAAAGCCGACCTTCCCCAACCACGTAGTTTTTGAACGGCCCTTTACGGCGCGTCAACCAAAGTAAATACGTGTTTTATTTTTAATGAAAATATTGTTTCTTAGATTTAAAATAGAATATGATCTGGAACCTTACTAAGTTTTTACGATAATTATTAATAATTTATTTTCAACTATTTACGTTTAAGTACCGCACTTAATATTTTACGTAGTGCGGTTGCTTTCGCCAAGCTTCGAATTCTAGGGGCGATTAAGCCTAAGGGCGCGTTTATCCAACGACTCGCTTTTGCATTCTTGCAGCTTGAATTTGATCGCGATGGCAAAGATATCGTTGCCATGGTAACAACGCTACCTGGATTAGCTAAATCCGACATCGTTTGAGGAAATGTTTGCAGCCTTAAAGTTTGTGTCAATGAGATAACGAATTTATCCTAATGAAACAATTTTACCAGTTGCTTCTGAACTGACATTAGGGCGTGTTTATGCAAGGACAATTTTCTCGCTTACTAGCTTTTACTTGGTCAATACTAAATCTGCTGGCTGCTTCTCGCCTTTGTCGGAGAATGCGGCTTTCGAGTTGTCTATCCCGTAGTAACCATGGCAACAACGCGGACGCAAATTTTCTCCTCGTGCCTCGCGACACGACGTACGATGCTTGCAACATAAGAGCGTCGATTTATCACAACAAGAAAACAATTTGTACTGCAGTACACGACGACGGACAGATTCCTGAATACCGGCATTCGAAGGGTTGTCTTCGAATCGATAACTCCGAAATGGACGCCATGTTGGATTTTGAATTCTCGCTGCGAGTAGCTATTTATTCTACCGTCGTTTGATCACTGTTAGAAGTTGTTTTTTCAGCGAGAATAGCAAATTTTAGAAATAGCGTGAAATGGCAACAATGTTGTAGCAATGTTTAAAATGACTGTTGCACTTTGTTCTTTATCCGTGTTGTTATTTATAATACATTTAATTTGTTGCATATTACCGTAATCATTTAATAGAAACAGGAAATTAATCGTAAATAAATAACGGTTGCCTGGCAAATAGCTTTCGGCGAGCGTGAAGGTCTCGTTACGTAAACGAGCCCTTATTGTCAATATTCGTTGCGAGCCAGTAGAGATAAAACACTTGCCATGTTGGAATTTCGGATGATTTCTAGCTGCGAGAATGCAAAGGCGAGCCCTAAGGGTGCGTTTATGCAACGAGACCTTCTCGCTCACCGAACGCTATTTGCTAGGCAACCATTATTTATTTACGATTAATTTTCCGTTTCTGTTAAATGAATGCGGTAATAGGCAACAAATTAAATGTATTAAGAATAATTAACTACACGGATAAAGAGCAAAGTACAACAGTCATTTTAAACATTGCTACAACATTGTTGCCATTTCACACTATTTCCAAAATGTGCTATTCTCGCTGAAAAAAAAAACAGTTTCTAGCAGTAATCAAACGATGGTAGAATCATAAATAGTTACTCGCAGCGGCGAGAATTCAAATTCCAACATGGCGTACATTTCGGGGTTGTCGAATCGAAGACAAATCATCGAATACCGGCATTCAGAAATCGGTCCGTCGTCTTGTACGGTAGTAAAAATTGTTTTCTAGTTGTCATAAATCGACGCTGTCATATATTGCCCGCTTCGTACGTCGTGTCGCAAGACACGAGGAGATTTGCGTCCTCGTTGTTGCCATGGTTACTATTCGTAGAGACAACTTGAAAGCCACATTCTTCGGTAAAGGCGAGAAACAGCCAGCAGATTTAGTATTAACCAAGTGAACGCTATAGTAAGCGAGAAATTTGTCGTTGAGTAAACGAGCCCTTAGGGCACGTTTACGCAGCGACTCGCCTTTGCATTCTCGCAGCTAGAACTCAGTCGCGATGGCAAAGGTGACATTGTTATGGTAACAACGCTAAATGGATTAGCTAAATCCGACATCGTTTGAGTAAATACTTGCAGTCTTATAATCCGTGCCAATAATATAAAGAATTCCTCATGGCGAAACAATTTTCCCAAACGCTTCTGAACTCACGTTATTGCTGTTTTCGTTGTGAGGCGGCAGACATAAAACTGCCGCCATGTTGGAATTTGAGGTGATTTCTAGCTTCTAGCTACGAGAATGCAAAAGCGAGTGGGTGCATAAACGTGCCCTAACGCGCTTGGGCGAATAGCATATGTAGGCTGATCGTTCTGTCACCACGGTAACGAAAGATTAATGTAGCCAGATCATGCCTCACTTGGCTACGTCGTATTTTGTTCAGAAATGGGTAGGCCCACTAAATGTAGTTCTGTCATACTTGCGTCATGTGGAGGAGAGAAAGCAGATCATTCTACTGTAAAATCAAGGCGGGACAAACCTGACAGTTCAGTCTGATAAAACTAACGTGTGTGCGTTTTATCTGCCAATTACTGCATTCTCACTGATTAATTGCCGTTAGAAAACTATGAAGGCATATTTTCATAGGAGACATTCTTTAGCGGCAGAGTGAATAAGCAGGCACGCAGAGGTTTGGGGTGTCCCTGGACTAAGAGATCAATCTCCCATCATCTTGGAAAAATTGTGGCCAAAGTTTTATTTTTTCGGATATCTCACGAACAGCAGCGTGAAAAAACATACCAGGTATGTTTTTTCACGCATGGCATAACATTTATAACATTTGCACCAGAACTTAATTTCCAGTAATAAAGTCTCTTATTTTTCTCGCTCTATTGCCATAATGAACCCTTTCACCTAAAAATGTTAAAAAATGAATAGGTAAATGAAATGTTCAGTACCCAGATCGGGCAATAATGACTGAGAAGGAGATCCGGATCGAATTATATTCTCTTTTCACCCCCCTTTTTTTTGCCACCTGGAAAAGCGTGATATCGTGGCAGAATAATTAGTGTGCGCTGTAAAGTACGTTGGTTTAATGTCGGTAGAAACGAAACTGCGGTAGTATGATAAATAAGCAAACACTCGTCGTTTCATTCGGCGACTACAGTGAAGCCCAGTGTGCAGTCATCTAGACCAAAAAAAAAAAAATCATGTCTCCTCATATGGCGGAAATCGAACCCGGGATCTTCTGATACTAGTTGACTACAGTCTTCGGTTGCTACGATGGATATTTGTTTATTCATCTTATTACTGTTGTTTTATTTCTCCTCGTTTTCCTATACGTAGACAGTGTAGTTCCACAGATGGTGGTTGTATTGTGGTTCCTTCTAGAGTCAGTACTTATCCCTTTACAGGTCATGATGGTAAAGCTTATAGGCCAGTTTGTGGCGATCTGGAGTCGTATGGTAGCTTAAGTGGTACAGCAATCTATATATATAATTACACAAGATGCGGAACGCTGTCATCGGCAGCGCAGCAGCAATCTCCATCTGCAGCAAGCAGGACATACGATGCCATCTCCGCCATCTACCGACGGAACGGCAAATTGTAAAAGTAGCAGCCAAGGCCCGCTGAGATAGTAGCTGCGCCCGGAACGCAACGGCCAGCAGCGCGAACATACGATGCCAACTACCGACCGAACGGCAAATTAGATGGGGGGAGGGGAGCGAGACGACGCGGAATGAGCGAGCGAAGCGAGCGACTCCGCTAGTATACATGTAATATGATAACCAGAGGTTGATTCTCAGCCACATGACGACGTTTGAATCTTTTTCGTCTAGATGACTGCACAAGTTTTCACTGTAGTTCTCCGGATGCTACGACGGGCGTCTTTATTAACGTCGGTGTAACGCGCAAAAATGCGTCCTACGATATCACGTTTGCCTTTTAGTCAGTGCTTGCGACCATTCGGATGGTAAACACTGCAGTTCCAAACATTTGAAAAATGAACGTTCTTGTAAAAACTGGACTGGTAACCTGCAGGGGCGTGCAGGGGGGGGGGGGTAGGGCAGCATTAGCCCTGCTCAATTCGCAAAATGCCCTTTTTGCACATAAAAATGGCTTTTTTTGGTGGCGCGGCAGTGCCTTAGACAAAACATAAAGGCCAAAAAAAGGCCTTAAAGGGCCAGGAAAGGGCAAAAACTGCTAAGAAAGGGGGAGAAAAGCATAAAAAGAAAGCGCAAAAAGAAATGGAAAAAAATTCTAAGAAAAGATGTCCACTAAAACTTTCAGTAAAAATTGCCCTTGCCATCTCGGGAGTTTATGTACGCTACTGTAACCTGATAAAGTACAATTTTGATAATGACTAATGGTTACCACTGATTTGTACACTAGTTTTCTTTTAGTTGGCATAGCTTTAATCTTTAAGCGAAAACGGCATACCACACACAACTATCAATTCACAAGTCTTCTATCCTGTCTCTGAGAGAACGCATTGGAATGCGGGGGTGCAAATGAAGGTGAATTATCACCCTTTGGTCAGAGGGATTCAATTGCTTCAAGTGGATGGACTCGGGCCAAAGGCTTCCATTCCTTTTATCGTGGACATTGATGGACGAGAGAGTGACCCAAAGAAAAGGGTTTCATCCTCCCCACCCAACACGATGACCACAATGAACGAGAGATTCCCCATCACTATCCCACGCCCCCGCACACCCAACAGCATCCCTCGTCCAGTGACCCCACAACCCCTTGACCAGGTCATCCAGCAGTGACCTCTTCGATGGCGTCCCTTTCGCTACAGCGACATTCGTATAGAATCCTTCGTTGTAGCGAGGGATTGTCCAGTAGCTGGTCTGCATGGTCAACTGGTTCTTTGATGCCCTCATCGTAAGTCATCGCCTGTCGTTAAATAGGGGTTTTGCACATTGGCGGTGATTTACTGCCACATGAAATATGAAATGTCAACGCGATGTGGGACTTAGCGAACACAACGGCATCTGGCGCGGCGTATCGGAACCCGAAAAAAATATATGGTGACGATTTCGTGATGTGAATTGAGATTATTCCGTTTGTTGAAAGGAGACCGGCTTTCTCTTCTTATGTAGAAAGAGGGGTATTTGATTTTTTTTGGCACTCAAATTTAAAGCGGGCTTTCCTTTTTCGAGAAAGTCTACCTGAGGAAAACTAATTTGACAGGTGATTACTTATGCGTGTGGACATGAATACCGTGGTTCTTGCAATTCCCAGATAATAATAATAAAAAAAAGGGAAATTATAGAACTAACGTCCTTTTCAACTGCTAGTAGCGACCCGGAGAGGGTAATTTTGGTAAGAAATATCTAGGAACTTTTACATGCAGCAATCGACACGAGCACGGGTGCATGCAACACGGATACAATAGTCTACGGAATGTCACCAATCGGTGACTTTTATGTTGTCAGACTGACATAAATCACTCCTTTACGTGACTGACTTTCAGTTTTTCATTCACAATTTCTTCCTACGGATGACAAGCACTGTTCGCAAATTTACACCCTCAAAGCTATCAGGCAACTTGGGGCACTGTCGTAAGATTCAAATTAACGAACAATAACAAGAATGGTCTCGTGACACCTTTTTTTTGTACTGTTTTTATCTGGAATTCCTTTCCTGAGTCGGCGGTCTCAGCTACCTCAACAAATCCATTTCAAAACACTTTCGACACATACATTGACGTTACCAGCACACATTTTTTACCACTAAAGCCTAGTTATCTTCACATTGTTGTTAACAGCGAAATTAAGTATGGATTAATACTTATGGTGTTTTATTGTATATCGGTCTTTTCAGATATTAACTTTAACAGACTTTGTTGTTACTGCATAATATCATACAGTAACAACAAGGTCTGTGAAAGTTAATATCTGAAAAGACCTAATGGGTTTTTTTTTTGTACGTCTACTTTGAAACTGTATCTTTTGCCATATATTGCCTTCTGGGCGAGTTGACAGTATTTATCAAAGTTAGTTACAAAATTTTTACCACGACATACACAAATAGTTAACTCGTAGTGTCATGCTGCCTTTAAAAAAATATCCTTAAAATCCGTGAAGCAAGAAAAATCCATATAACGTATTTGATGTGGCTGTGTCAACAGTTAGCTCCTGTTCGATGTTCAGAGATCCGGGTGAAGGACTTAAAAGTCGGCCAAAAAGCAAGAAGGTTCGTAGATTTGATAAGTTGCCAGTAGACCTATTAAAAAAGGTCACGTGGTGTTCCGATTGTTTTGTCCCTATAAGATTGCCGCCAGCAAGACCCAAGCGCTTAATCACTTTTCTTTGTTTTCTTTTATTTCTAATTTTTTTTCCTCTCTCTCTTTAATTCATTCTTTGGAATATCTCTTTGAGAAGCAGCTGCTGACTGCTTGTAATTAACACATTTAAAATGTACCATGTAATGATTACGTCTCCGTCTGACAGTTGGGATGCCACAGGGTTTGGTAGTCACAATCCAAGACCCTTCATTCTCTTCTCTGCTCGCCAGCTCTCGTAATTATTATGTGCTAAACTGCTGTCTACTAGGCAGAGACAGTGGCACTCAAAATGTGCTAAATGTGGGTCATTGCTTTACCTCTGTTTTTCTCGTCGTTTTTGGCCGAGCGAGCGAATCGAGCAAGGTCGAATACTCAATTGAATTTGGTGTTTGTGTTTGTTTGTCTGTCTGGGAAATGGCAATTACGTTCATGATTTTATTCTAATTTGGCTGAAATTTCATGACGGGGGAGTTTTGGTCCATGAAATTCGCGGGTTCAAAGATGAAATTCGTAACTCAAATGTTTTCGGAGATATTCACGTCTTTCGTTGAATGGCTAAGCCGAATTTTATTTTTTGTAGTAGTTGTAATAGATCGCGACTTACAAGGCTAGTAGCCCCGATCACTACCTGAACTACACAAAACATTTGCATAATCATCGAAAAACGATTTTGCGAAAATTAGTGTGTGAGGTATCACTTCGTAACAACATTTGCTCAACTTACCCTTCTCACCCCCCCCCCCAAGCATTACGTAGTTTGTGAATGCTCCCCAATGGTTTACTTATTTTGGTGTAAAGAATACATAAAATAAATACAAATGGTAATAATTTCTACTGATTTTAATACCGAGGTGTTGAATTCGTCATCAGAGCACTGGGAAGAAAACATGGTAATGGTTACGTAGAATATTCCGTATTAAACTTTACAGCAGAACGGAAACCAAAGCATCTCTCGCTCGGCCGAGTAATAGTAAACTTCAGAACTCAGTTTTAAGCCTAGAATTTTAGCAGTAGACAATTTAAAGAAAACACTCTGTTGAAGAACAGTTCGTCAGCCAGCAAAATGCAGCAAAGAAAACAAGAAACACTTGAAGTGCATTTTGCAATGAATTTGTAGAGACATTTCCTGCAGATCCATGAATTTTACTACGACTCCACCAGTAGGTCGACTTAAAACATTCGCGCAATCCACTATAACCGAATCCATGTTGGCTGTCAACATCTTCTCAATTAGCCATCACTTGTTTTCCCAAACGTTTACTGAGCATAACTGAATTTATTTGTAAACAAAATATTTTCGTTATGTGTGTGCCAATGTCAAAGAAAGCAACGCAGCTGACTTCAGCGATGTTATGGTCAGTTTTCATTTAGGTTTAAAGCTGAGCTGCTTGCTTTTTGTTGGTTGGAGTGTCGAATGGCACGTAAAATGGTTTTCACAACATGCACCAACCCTTGAAACATCAACAAACACAAAAAAATTATCAATAAATCCACTTATCAACGAAGTAATACAAAAATTGCCGAGTAAGGATAATTTTCGTTGGGAAGGGTGAAGTCGAAATACCGGTCAGAAATGAAACTAAACTATTGTGTCCTGGACTATACTCTGAAGTTAAGCCACTCAATGAAGGATGTTGAAAATGAAGACCGAAGTGCACAATGTCAACACAATCCAACGTTTCGAGCTGACTCCAGGTCATTATCAAGGGAATAAAAAACACACTACACTTAAAATTGCATGAATGTGCAAACAGACAGCCGTGCAGGCCAACGGCCTAAATCAAAACAACAATTTTTGCCTGTCTTAATTTTGCCTGCATTCGGCTGTCTGTTTGCACGTTCGTGCAATTTTAAGTGTATTTTGTTTTTTATTCCCTTGATAATGAGATGAAGTCAGCTCGAAACGTCGGGTTGTCTTGATATTGAGCACTTTGGGCGTCTCTTGTTCAACATGCTTAATTCCTCCCCTTGCTTACATTTTCCTTGACTGAATGAAGGACTAAATCTGTATCAATCGTGCCAATCGCTCGTCCTCTTAAGGGCGCGTTTATGCAACGACTGGCCTTCGCATTCTCGCAGCTGTAAATTAATCGCAATGGCATCGTTGCCATGGTAACAACGCTTCCTGGATTAGCTAAATCCGACATCGTTTGAGCAAATGCTTGCAGTCTTATAATTCGTGACAGTAAGATAAAGAATTCCTCCTGGCGAAACAATTTTCCCAATCGCTTCTCAACTCAATTATTGACTCGTTTCGTTGCGAGCTGGCAGAGCTAAAACAGCCGCCATGTTAGAATTTCAGATGATTTATAGCTTTCTGCTGCGAGAATATCAAAAGCGAGTCGTTACATAAATGCGCCCTAACCTGTGTAGCCTAAATTTAAAATTGTCATCCTAGCGTCAGCTAGACCTGTCAGGAGTATCCTAGACGATCAAGTGCATTAATTCATTTACTGACTGAGCCAACGTTACATGGAAAGCAATTTTCTTTTTCAATTCACGTGGAGTTTGGTTCATTTTGTAGTTTAGCTGGTCAGGGTGAGGGCTTTCATCCGTCATTCGTTGGAACAGGGTCACACTCCTCGTTCCAAAGGCAACTTATTAATATTCTCCTGAATACAGTAACTTTATATGTTTCCATTCATGTGAAGTGGACTTCAGCATAAAATCGTCTAAACTCTTACAAACGGTTTTTGGAACTGTCAGCATCACACCATGCGCAATGGCTGCTTGCCGTGACGTCACTATGAGTTAGCCAATGACGAACGAGAACAACGGCTGTTTGGCCGTCTGATTGGACTAGCCCAGTCACGTGATATGCACGTCACAGCAAACATACATGGCGCGTGGTATAAATAACATGCCCGTTTGCTACTTTTGTCGTAGACCATGCAAATACTGCAAACGATCATTTTATTTTGTTGGAGAGGTAGCAGAAATAAAAAAAAAAAGCAAAATTAAGGCTAAAACCTAGTGTATTACGTCTCAATCTTAAAAAATCCTTTAAATTAGTGAAACAAGAAAACTTCATGGTTTACGTCTATTTCAAGGGCGCTCTTATGTATAGGTTAGAACGCTGAAGTATAAAAGTTTAGAGAACCTAAAGAGCTTTTTATAGGAACCTATAGCAACCCCTGGGCTGCTTCTGTTCAAGCGTCCCCCCCCCCCCCTCCTACACGCAAAAAAAAAACCTTCGATACATTTTAAAACTATAGAATGATTTCCCATGACATGGATGTCTCCTTTTAACGGTTTCCATATCCAAGTCCAACCAGCCAGGATTACGTATTTAGTGCGTTTTATGAAACATTAGGAACTTAGTTTTCGGGGTTGCATACATTAAGCAAAACTTAATCCGACTTGCCACATCTGTCGGCCGCCGACTTGGATTAACCGTATAAATGTCATCGTAAAGTAGAGTTAAAGCAAACTTTAGAAGTGACACAAAGCTAAATAAATTTCGCACGTTTATTTCTTGTGGCGTCTGTTGTGAAATACGTGAATTTGTATGAAGTCGATCTGAAGGGTCCTCAAATCTGAAATCACAGTTAGAGCAGAGTTGGCTCGGTATAGCGTGCGTCCGTCGCATGCGCGGCGCGTGGATACACTGTATCAAGAATTTCTAGGGTTGGGAGGAGAATTTGTGACTGAGACCCATTCTGAAACATCTTAGATACATTCACATTAATTCAGTCTTAGTTTATAGAGGGCGCCACATGTTTTATGTTGGAATTTCTACTCAGTTTTTAGCTTAAAATTAAACTAAACTAAACGAAACTAGCTTGAATTTAATTATTATTTATCCTAGCTTTGTTGTAATTTAGTTTACTTTAGATTTGGGGTAAAAAATTAGCTAAAATTACCAGATGGAACACGTGGCGCCCTCTGAAAACTCGGACCGAACTAATGGGGAATGTTTCAATAGTGACATTTTCAGAGTTACAAATTCTCCTCCCATACCCTATAAATTCTTGACTGTATACATGTAATCATGGGAAGATAGGTTTGTGGTTGACCGATCTACCCATGATATAATGAAAGGCGTAAAACCAGCCAGAAGCCTAAGGGTGGCCGCACACCTAAATCGAGAAAACGTCGTTGCAAGACGAAACGTCGCGAGACGTCGCATCTGGTGGAGAGACCCCCAACAGACGAAACAAGATGGAGCTTCGCTTTGTTGTCGTGAGACGCCTAAAGACGTCTCGCGACAACGTCGCATCTGGTGTGTGGCGCTCAGATCATTCCTCTGGTTTTGGAGACGTCTACAGCATGCTGAGACAGGTTTCGACAAAATGTCCTGTCGTGCGACGTTTTATCGACTTTGGTGTGCGGCCACCCTTATCGTAGAACAATCAGGTTTTTTTCTTATAATCACTATTGTAATCACTGGAACTCGCACTGAACATCTTTATTGTTAACTTTTCTTGTGTTTTATTGTAAGCTGGAACGTTTTTGGTAGTTTTTAGGTCTGTTGTCGTTTTGTATCTTGGTTTCTGAATGCACGTGCCCTTGGTTTTAGGTGAACAAGGCCAGAATATGTGGTATTGGCTGAAAATTTAAATTTGTGGCATATTATGTGACTTGTGAGTTTATTGCCCTGTCAGGGGGTACCCGTCTGCTTAAACCCCTTAATTCGCAAATTAATTTGTTGGTTGGTGCCCCTCAGTGTAGTAAGGGGCAAATGCCCCCAATGGTGGTCATTTATTATACAGCCGAGCGTTGGTAGAGCTCACCTTGCTTGCCTGAGAAGCTGACCTGGTCGAAATGTCCAGAAAAAAAGTATGTAGCATAATTGAGATGCAAAATGAAAATTTGCGTAGCAATCGCAAAATAACGGTTAGCAGTTTTCATAAAACGTATATGTATATTTTTTTTGACAAGTAAAAGAACATTTTCTTTTTAATTGATGGTTCAGCTTGAACAGGAGCATGTGATTGTGTGACGTCTAAATTGCATCTTTTTTTTTTTAATACCTAAATATTCTGATGCTTTATGTTACGATTGTGTATCGTTCAATTTCATTCTTTGCACGTTGTATAAAAATAACCTAACTTCTGGAGGGATTATTGGCGTTAAGAATTTTACAGAACACAATGAAAGTTCTATTATAAATGGGATGGGCCTACTGCAAAAGAATTTTTTAACTTAGTTATAAAGTTCTTTCACCATGATCTTGCGTTACTAAACTGCTACGCAAATTTCAATTTTTTATCGCAATTTTCTAAAATTGTGGTGCAAACTGCGATGCGATACTGCTCATTTCGAGCCTTGCGTGGAGGAAGAAACCAAGAACAGCTATGAGGTCTGGGGGAACGATGTGAGCTCCCCCAGCGGGGTCCGGGGCAAAAAGCTAACGCATTTTTGCTATTCTCCGGTATTTTCTGGCCTTGTAAAGTGACGCAGGAAACGTTTTTATAAAATCAGCTTTCCTGACTGATTTTATGTTAGTAAAAAAAAATTAGTAATGTAAATCTTTTAGTTTTTCATAACTAAATACTTATTTTTTAAACACTCCAGATGCTTTGTTAGAAATGTTGGTAATTTTAAGCAAAATATGGAGTTTGTAATTGTCTTACTGTTTAACTTTACTGATCTTCGTGATGTCAGTAGGTCTGAGCTTGATCTTTAAATTAATGAAGCATTTCAAACTAGCAAAAATCACTTGTCTATTGCAATAGTTTACTCCTTGAACAGTTTTAAACACAAAATAAGTTAAATTGAATTGAATTACCGATTAATGAACTATGTCTTATTCCTCCATTTGTTACCCTGTTTTTTAGTGATTTAAGGGAGAAACATTAAAGTATAAATTAGTTTAGATAAAAGTTGCGTCCTCGACCTCGAAATACATCTATCTATGAAAAATAAAATATAGTGGCAAATAATTGTACCGAAATGCTGTTGTTCAAAATTTTATATGAAATTTGAATTAAATTCTGTTCACAATGGTACTCTAGTCAAGTTGTTTCTGTTTTTAATTGTCTAAAAAAGTCAAAAGATATAAATGCAAAAATGACTTGGCCAATAGGCGGAATGAGCCTTCAAAAGCCTACAGGAGGATCGAATCGCCCTTTGCCCCCCCCTCCCCTCTCCCCCCTCTCCCCGCTGTTACGCCACTGGCACCGCTCAGCCACGAAGGCCAACTCGGGGGCGTTTTTCCCCACATAGGGAGCGATTTTTCTTAGGGACGTGTTTTTCAAGGGCGTGTTTTCCTGAAAGCGTTTTTTCAAGGGAGAGTTTTTTCCTGGGGGCGTTTTTCACCCTTAAGGTTTTTTGCCCTTAAGGTATCTAAAACCTTACAGGAAAGCTTATGTGTGTTCCTTTGCTATTTTGACTTTTTTAAACCTTACCTTATACATCAAACGACTTGGTGTTTTGTATTCTAGTGTGAGTTAAGTTTTAGGCTGTTTGATATTCTGACGACTTTCGGATTGTTGAGCTCTAAACGCGACCCATGGTTTATTAGTTTTAAAGTTTCTACCGAATTGATATTAACCTAAGGGTACAACTTAAGCCGAACTAAAGTAGCGTCCATGATGCATGCTGGGCGCATCCACAAACTTTAATCTTGCGATGAAAGAGTCTTGGTGAAAGAAGGATTGGGAAAGAGGATGAAAGGGACAACTGAATCCTTTTGAACATCATCAGTCACCTCCAGCGAAGGCCAATGACGCCATTTCTTGTCACGTGGTATTCTCCCAAACTATGCTTCTCGCATGCGTAAACTACTGGTCAGTGATGGGAACTGGACAAAGCTTAAAGACGATTGCTGCCAATGGAATAAAAGGTTGAGATTGGTTCAAGGAGAGAATTTTTCGGTACTTTCAAATCGAGCAATACCTTTTATTTTAATCTTTCTCAGGAGTCAACGTGTTCCTACTTTTCCTACTTTTTTGTTCGGAGTTATTCCTGCTTTTTCTATTTCTACTTTACAAAAAATCACGTTAAAAACTATCTGTTTCGCATTTTTAACACTTTTTTATTTGGGTTTAAAAATGAAAATAGGCTGTATTGTTCAGGCCAAAGTCAAAGAAAAATTGCATAAATGCAGCTATTTCCTTGCAGTGCCATAGCTACGTTAGGTGGGGCCGGTGGCAAATTAACCCTTCGGGCCCACCTCCTTAATATACAAGATGGCCCATAAAAAAAGCACGAGCTGAAAATTTCCAGGTCCATATACTTTTTTAGCGAATACATGGACCACTTTTTCTTACTCCAGTTATGGGGATCCTATTTTCACTTTTTTTGGAAAAAAAAAGAGGTGAAAAAAAGTTTGTACTTAAGTTTTTCAGCTCGTGAGCTTTTTCAATGATAGGGGTATGGATAGTGGGGAGTCTCGAAATTAATTTTTAAAATACAGTTTACGTCAAATTAAATAACTAGTGTACTACAAAAGAGCCTTTTTTTTTAAATGTAAATAATGTTTTTCTTCGGTGCTGAGGCTGGTGGCCGGTGGCATTCTGACACCCTTTCCACCCTGTAGCTACGCTGCTATTTCCTTGGCAGCAAGCTACACAACAGTGTACCAAACAACTTAAAAGGAATTGTTGAGATTTACCCTTGCCAAAAATCCTTGTTTAAACTGCTACCTGGCCTCAGCACTAACTCTACAGAAACGTTATTCAAGATTTTAAGCTAATTTTTATCTTTCGTAATAAGTATGTCTTACCTTGTCAATTCATTAAGTTCCCATGCACATTATTTTAAATTCGTTTTGAGTTTGTAGTTCAACAGTTTTATTAATACTTATATGTTGTAAAGTTTTGCAGCGACTAATTCTTTTGCGCATTATTTTATACTTTTTGGTATGGTGCCATACACGCCACACGCAGGCATCAACTCTTGTGGGGTTTGAGCACATATTGTATAGTGTTGTAGGCTGTTATCATTATTGTAATAAACTCGCTTACTCGCTTACTCTTTCTCGCTTTACTAGCTGAGGGCGCGTTTACGCAGCGACTCGCCTTTGCATTCTCGCAGCTAAAACTCAATCGCGATGGCAAAGGTGACATTGCCATGGTAACAACGCTAAATGGATTAGCTAAATTCGAATCGTTTGAGTAAATACTTGCAGTCTTACAATCCGTGCCAATAATCCACTGATGTTTAGTGGAGCGACCAGTCACAAAGCCAAATTGATATGATAATACACTGATCTATTGGAATGTGGTGATCCATTTGATGAGCAATCAAGCAATACACCAATCCTAAAAAATATTTTAGAAACCATTTGCTTTACGCCAGAAACTATTCTCGTACATTTACATAATCTAAAAAACAGCTCAATATAAAGAAATCCTCATGACGAAATAATTTTCCCAAACGCTTCTGAACACACGTTATTTGCTGTTTTCGTTGCGAGGCGGCAGACATAAAACTGCCGCCATCTTGTAATTTGACGTGATTTCTAGCTTCTAGCTGCGAGAATGCAAAAGCGAGTGGTTGCATAAACGTGCCCTAAGAGCGGGTTTACGCAACGACTCGCCTTTGCGTTCTCGCAGCTAGAAGCTTGAAATCATCTGAAATTCCAACATGGCGGCTGTTTTAGCTCTTCCGGCTCGCAACGAAAACATTATTTTTGTCAGTTCAGAAGCGACTGGGAAATTATATCGTCAGGAAGAATTCTTTATCTTATTGGCACGGATTATAAGACTGTCAGTATTCATTCACACGATATCGGGTTTAGCTAATCCAGATAGCGTTGTTACCATGGCAACGAAACCTGTGCTACAGCGATTAAATTCTAGCTGCGAGAATGCAAAGGCGAGTCGTTGCATAAACGCACCGTAAGGCCCCTTTTACGCAACGACTCGCCTTTGCATTCTCGCAGCTAGAATTTAATCGCGATGGCAAAGGTGTCGTTTCTATGGTAACAACGCTATCTGCCTTAGCTAAATCCGACCTCGTTTGAGTAAATACTTTAAGTCTTATAATCCGTACCAATAATATAAAGAATTCTTCATGCCGAAACAATTTTCCCAAACGCTTCTGAACTCACGTTATTTGCTGTTTTCGTTGCGAGGCGGCAGACATAAAACCGCCGCCATGTTGGAATTTGAGGTGATTTCTAGCTTGTAGCTGCGAGAATGCAAATGCGAGTGGTTAGGGCACGTTACGCAACGACTCACCTTTGCATTCTCACAGCTAGAAGCTAGAAATTATCTGACAAGCCAACATGGCGGCGGTTTTAGCTCCGCCAGCTCGCAATAAAATGAGTCAATAATTGAGTTTAGAAGCCATTGAAAAAATTGTTTCGTTAGGAGGAATTTTTCTTTATCTCACTGTCACGAATTGTAAGACTGCAAGCGTTTGCTGAAACGATGTCGGATTTTAGCTAGGAAGCGTTGTTACCATGGCAACGATTCATTTGCCATCGCGATTAAATTTCAGCAGCGAGAATGCTAAAGTGAGTCGTTGCGTAAACGCACCATTACTCGCTTGTACTGAACGTACGCTCTGCAGGCTAGAATTATATGTGTAAATTAGACCTACATTTTGTTCGTGCTGATGTCCAGTACCGCAATCTAGGGTAGTGCAAAGGGTCCAAGACACCCTTGCCCAGGTGGTAGAGGCCCCAAAATTCATGAGTCGCGGGCCCAAAAAGGACAAAATTTACTATTGTTTGGTCAGAGTTACGAGTTTTTTTTGTCCCCAAAATTGCACATATTTAATTTTTGCGTATACATTGTGAATATTTAATTTGCATACAATTTTTCCCCTGGCGCCCCTTCTTGGAAAAAAAGCTAGTTGCGGCACTGCTGGTGTCAAGTTCCTACGCAAGTTGTCTGCCTGATGTGACAGTGAGGCTCATTCAAAAAATTACAGTAAGAAAAAGGGGGTTTTCGTCTTCCTCCTTGAAAAGGACGATGGGTGGTACACTGTACTGTGATGCTCGCCACTTTATGGGTGCTGTATATACTGCAATATTTTATTGGCGTATTGTTATTCTAAGGTTGGCTGAGTTAACATGCCTCCAGGATGGCTTTCCTGCATGACTCAGTTTTAGGCCGCCCGCGCACTGAGCGGCTTGGTCGAGCGGCCAGTGGTCGTGTGCGGCCAAAAAACAGGGCGACGTGCCGCGCGGCCACGTCCGTTTTTCATTGATAATTCTCGATCACGTGGTGAAAAATGAACTCGGAGTAAGTACGGTCGCCTGTGGCCGCCTGCACGCCGCCCGGAATCCCACTGGTCGCGGCGACAGGGTGGCCGCTGCGGCCAAGTGCGCGTTGCTACATCCGTAAGGCCGCCCGCACACTGAACGACTTGGCCGCGCGGCCAGGTTGCTGTAGCCAATGAAAATGATTAG
>JAHWFP010107922.1:1075-18442 GCA_023313725.1 Lithobius niger
CTTGAGGGTACGTGAGGTTGACTACTTTAAATTTATTTACACTTTTTAGGTGTATTAACAAAAGTTAAAATATTCACACGAAAATTGTGACAAATTCCACATTGAATATAACACTGCAATTTCTTGTGGCCAATTTTTGTTAGGTTACTCAATACAAAGTACTTGTTTTACTAGCAATTTATAAGTATATTATTATTATTTGTAATTTTAAATCTGTTGGTAAAACTAATATTGAACCAATAAAACTTGCGTGGGGATTCCTGTTACTGATTTTTTTTTTTAAATCTGAGAATTAGAGGCCAGGAGGAATATTCCGCCCTTCCCTCCCTGGCCAGTCCGCCACTGTAAATATAAGACATCATTCGCTTTGTTCACTCGTTCAATAAGAAACAACACCACAAATAAGCGTAATAAAATACTGTAATATATCGCACCCTGAAAGTAGCGAGGCTATGCGCGCCTCGCATTCAATGTACCATACAGATTCCACCGTAAAAATTCGGTGTACCATCCAGAATACCGATAAGGTAAGTGACGACTCACTTTGTATTGTACTACGCGATAAGAAAGGAGCCGTTTCGATGTCCACGTATAGTCTCTAACCGACCGCAATTTGAAGAGCTGACTTGCTGAAATGCGCACTTACACGCCGCAATTTTTCGTATGAGCGCACACCTTTACAATGACATTTGGCTGACGTCATCCACAGATCGTATACTATTGGGCAACGGTTTTTCGCTTAAGGACCTCATTAGAGGTTATCATACTTCAAACGGTTTATGTATATTCTGTAGAGCGTAATACCTTTTGTACTTGCGCACTGCAAGTGACCCACCCACATACTTGAATTTCGCCGGATCAGAATTGAACAAATGTGTCTGGCTTTTTAGGAGATGTCGCTGACGTAAATCGCCTCCACCAGTTTTTTGGCCACAACCGCATCAATTCGACGTGTGACACGTCGAATTAAAAGGTCGAAAACAGCAACACGCAAGTTGGATTAAACAGAACGGAAATCCAGTAGGCTGAGAACGATTTAAAAAAAAAAACTACAGGTGCAAACCTATTTACGTTGCCTTTTGGACTTAATGTCAGATTGCCTGAACGGGGAATCGAACCCACGATCTTTGAAACATTCAAAGTCCGAGGTCCACCCCTGAGCCATACTGACACGACCTGCAGAAATCTGTATTTATTTAACGCAGGTTGGATGTTGGAAACTTTGCCGAAGCCAGATGGAGGAAAAAACAGGTCTTGGAGAATATCGATTTTGACAAATCTCTTCCCCTCCTTATCTTATGGAAGCTATGGTATGGTTATGGAAGCTCTCTCTCGATCAAACTGTAAAGCCGCTAGTGGCCCCGATGAAATCCCTGGAAAACTCCTATTAGAAGTTAAGGAAATTATTGTTCCTTATTTGGCTCTACTTTTTAATAGGAACTTAAATGAAAATTTTGTACCACCTAGCTGGAAGACTGCTTTCATCGTGCCCATCTTCAAGAAAGGGGATAAAACTATGTCTTGTAATTATCGTCCAATAAGTTTAACTTCTTGTTTTTCAAAACTGTATGAAAGGATTATTAATACTCACCTGATAAGTTACATGGATTTTAATGCTCTATGGGAATCTGACCAGCAAGGATTCAGACAGGGGTATTCAACTACAACTAATTTAATTGATTTTTATCATAAAACTCTTGGTGCCCTGGATGCAGGTTGTGCAGTTGGTGTTATTTTTTATGACCTACAAAAGGCTTATGATAAAGGGGATCATTGTCGCTTGGGTTCCAAACTTTTCTTACTGGGTATTAAAGGACCAGTCTTGAACTGGATTATGAATTGGTTGTCAGAGCGCAAGCTGGCTGTCGTTTTGGACAAGCAACAATCAGACTGGGGCCCCATGATTAGTGGGCTCCCTCAAGGGTCTGTATTGGCACCTTTGCTCTTCTCGGTGTACATACAGGATTTTTGCAATGATGAAAATATTACCAAAAGTAAGTTCCATATCCTGGCAGCACGGGCAGGCAGCGCAGAAGCAACGCGCAGTATAGAAGAACACGAGGATCGTTGCTCAACTGAACAGATCCGCGCACCGTCCAGACACCATGGCGACTTGAACCGCCTGGGTAGAATCAAGAGGAACACCGGTGTCAAGGAACGGAACAGCGGAACACAAGACAGATGCCGAAACCCCCGTCCACCATCCCAATAAGGGAGACCGAGGAGGAGGAGGCCATCCTGCGGATGAAGGAACGCGAATCTTGGACGAGGAGCTGGAAAAAGCAGTCGCATCGCGTGGCCGGCAGAGAAAAAGAGATGGGGAATGAAGCTGCGCCAGCGTTTATATAGGGAGGGCTGCGTCCGCGCATGCGCAGTGGATTAACTACAGGACTAGCAGGGAAGCCAACTTTCTTTCTTTCGCTGGAAGAAGCACTGAGAACCCAAGAGAGTGCATTAAAAACAGGTAATGGACATTTTCGAAGGCGATCAAAAACACTAGCTTAGTTGTGTTAATACGAGGGGCTGCCTAAAGGTACTTAACCTCAAATACATGATGGATACAGACACCTAGACGATATTTTTTATTTGTATTTGAATGATCACAAATGCTATGAAAAATGTCCATCTACATCAAACCTTATTATCGGCTGATAACTACAACTCATTTTATTGCGTTTTACATTCACTAAGCTAGTTAATCATTTTATATTTAACCTTTTTCTTATAATGTTTGCCCCCAGAACCCTACCAAAAGCTCCATGGATTCGATTTACGATTTTACCAGGCACGAATTTTTATTTTTAATATTTCATTTAAAAATCTCCTGCCAAACTCTGACTGTAACCATCCGAATGCAAACTACCTAGCTTTCCTTCTATTAAACTCGTATCTAAGATCTGAGCATCCTTCAATTAATTACCAATGTTAAATCTGTGCTCACACTTCAAGTCCCCACCCCACCTTCAATAGTTGGGATGCATAACATCGTAGTTCTGCTTCGTTTTCATTTAATTCTCCCATCCTTTCCCAAAGTAATGGCTCGAAGCATTTACCCTAGTAATTACAGTTCAAACTTTGAATTAAAAGGCTTTCACTTTATTAATCAAGTAAAACTTGAAATGCACCTTCTTTAACCAAGCCTTGCATCCTTCAAAGTTCTCCCATGCAGCCCCTTTGTAAAACCGCTTGCTCCTCCCACTTTCCATTGTTCCCCTGGCCCTCAGCCAAGCAGGAGGTAGCTCTCCTCGATGTCCATTGTCCACCCTTACTCCTGCTTGACAGCATAAAAACCCCAGGCAGCTCTCAATCCTTAGCACAGCTTACAGATCTCAAGCTAGAAGGGTCACGCCGGTCGGGAGTGGAGATGTCACAGTCCGAAGGTTGCCATGCCGGGCAATTGGTAGTGGTTCGTATGTTAATAGTTTAGCTTTTGAAAATTTAACTTTAGGACCCCATTGTAAATTTATAGTTTAAAACTTAACTTCTAGTCTTGAGAATAATTTATGGTTGGCTGAGCCATCGGCATTTCTGGCCCCCTGCCTTCCATAACGTCAGAGTGGTTCTCTTTCTAAAAACCAACTTCTTTCTTGTTTATTTTAAAACTTTAATCTAAACAAATTGACGGTTTGATCTTCGTGGACTCGTAGAAACATAACGGTGGACCATTTGATCTTAGGAAACAAAACTGTTGGAATAATTGTAACATAGCGGACGCGGTTCAATTAGCGGGTAAACCTGGACTGGAGCCCAAAAACTTCTTTTTCTCCAGGAAAATTTAAGTTGTTTTTAAGAACATAAATCGTTGTTCTTGTATTGAAATGAATTACTAACTTGTAAATTCGGACTTGTTGCTTTTCCCCTTGTAAAGCTATTCTAGTAAGCTTAAATGTAAAGTGCTTGTATTTTTCATTTGTTAACTGCATTTATTAAAACCAGTAGGTTTAAACTTCAGTTCATTTACTAGTTGATTACTTGTTTTGAGTTGTAAAAATAATATGTAGCCCATTTTTATCTTTGAACTCCAGTTAAACATTTAACTTATTTCCACCGTTGGTGGCAGCGCAAACCAGATATTAAGGTCAGGCCTATCGTTTACGACACCGACGCTTCCTTCCCCATGCTGGGACCGTAGCCCATACTGTGCTTATTCACGTAAAAAGTCATAGTACACACCAGCAACTTAATACTAAGAGTCATTGTCAACCAAAGATGTCGGGGGCGTTACAAGCACCTCAGCCGTCGTAGCGTCCGCCGTTGCAATTTGGTGGCAGTGGTGGGATGAACAGGTACTGTTCCCGTCAAGCGTTTTCCCCCCTGCCATGCTACTATGCCAAATTTGTAAACTCCTGTGAGAAGAAGGCCTCTTCAACACCAGATGTCTGTGACTCCGTTATATATAGTCACGAAGTAGATGCCCGTACTGCAGTCGCTATTAGTACAAAACATCGGCCCCAGCAGCCAAAACAACTGCCGGCGCCAGGAAGCAGAGATTGCTGCTTCAGATACTGAGATGTCCACCTGCCGTGTGATGTCCCAGCCCAACCAGTTCCTGTGAGAGGATCCAACCGCCAAGCGAAAGGAGCTACGTATCAGCTATACAGTGGACCTTGAGTGCCCCCAACCCAAGCCACAGTGCAGTGGACCGCATCAGACATTCTACTCCAGTTCAGTGCAAGGCTTCTGTGCTCTACGGTGGAAACCGGAAGGACTTGACTGACAACACCGCGATTGTGTGTAAAAGGGTAAGTGCTCATAGGATGAAAATGGGCATTTTACGTTGAGGTTTCGTAAGCATAATGTTCAAGTATTAAAGGTTTAAATCACTCAACTGGTTTTGCACGTCGGCGAATTTTCGATCCTTTCCACGGATCTTCTTCAGGCCAAATTAAAGTTATACTAGCCCTAGAATCCATCGCCATAGATCTCCAAAAACCAACCCCCTGCAATCTCACCAAAGGGGCCTTCAGAAACGTAAATGCACTCGTTCCCCACCACCTACTACGAAAACCCATCCCAGCACTGAAGCAAACCCAAGCCGACCCAATCCCAACAGGGGCCATAAAACAATTAAATTCAAACTCGCAGAACGGCCACCACCAGCCACCACGAGCAAAGAAGAAGGACGGGATGTAGTGCTCTGGAAATTCGTCATGAATATGTGTAAATAGTACAACTTTAATTTGGCCTGAAGAAGGATTTGATTTGGCGGAAAGGATCGAAAATTCGCCGACGTGCAAAACCAGTTGAGTGAGTTAAACCTTTAATACTTGAACATTATGCTCATAGGATGTGCTAAAGGCAGCCCAGCCAAGTGTTGTAGTTGAAATTCTTTATGTTTTTTTAATTATTCATACAACAGAGTGTTAGGGGTCCTTTAAAGTGTATTTTTATGTTAAACTTACTGGATTTGGGAGAGAAGTATTTAAATTCGCTCTGCTCAAACTTAACGTACAAATTATTATGCGGCTGCATTTAATTTTGGTTTAACTATAAAGGCTTTATTTTGAAACCAGTTTAACGTTAAAAAATGTCTTAAAACATGGATCTTGACGATATTATAAAAGATATCCAGTACAAGGACATTCAGAAGGCCTGTATCAAATTAGGTCTCACCGTAACGGAGACAAGGCATGAAACAGTCGAAGTACTGAAAAATGCACATGACGATAACTGTCTAGATTTATCCAATCTTTACGACGAATTAGCGAATGCGATTGAAGAAAAGCTACTATTCTCCAGAAAAAGGAATTAGCAGCCAAAGAGCATGAGCTTACTTTAAAAGATGAAGAGCTTAGATTAAACGCCCTAGAAATGGCCGACGCTGACAAACGTCGAGCCAACGAACTAGCCCTTAAAGACCAAGAAAAGACCAGGGAAAAGGAAAAGGAAAAGAACAAGAGGCCTCTATTAGAGACCGTTCTATGGTCCAAGAGTTAGCAAAACTCGAGAAACCGCTTGAATAAGCTAGGCTACAAGCTACTAATGTTAACGTTACTCTGGCTCCGCACGGAGTTAACCGCGCTCCCCCAGCTCAACCAAATCCAGTTCCCAAACAGGGTGAAGTTATAGACGTAGTTCATCTTATTAACAAGTGGAGCCCCAAATCAGAAATAAATAGTTTCCTAAAATTTTCAAGAGAACTATGCTTAGTCAAAAGATCCCTAAAGATCAATGGACAACCGGACTTTTACCCCTCATGGGGGAAATTTTAGTTAAAGTTTGTGACCAGCTTTCAGACACTGAAATGCAGGATTACGATATAGTCAAAAATAAACTGCTTGATAGGTTCGTGCAGACTAAAGAGTCTTCACAATCTCAATTTCGTTCCTTAGAAAAAGATCCTGAACAACAGTTTCACGATCACGCTTTCGAGCTAGAAAGACTCGTTTTCCCAGTGGCTAGCTTTAGCTAAAGTTAACGGTAATTTTGACAAGTTAGTCAATTTGATGCCTTTAGAGCAATTCTAAAAAGCTTGCCCTACCCAATTACGGAAGTGGTTGCCTGACCAATTAAGTCAGGAACTCTGGCCGAAGCGGCCAAGTTATGTGACGAGTTCACACCAGGAATAAGCAGATAGCCACTGAAGCTGCTTCCTGTAGTATCAAGACGCAGCCTAGTGCTGGCCAGTCTAGTCAAGCTTTTAAAGCTTCATCAAACCAACGTGGTGGAAGTAGGCGCCACACGACGGCAGCAAACCGGCTTGGTTCTGCCGAGCCGAAAGCAGACGACCCTGGTGGGGACTCCGCCAGTAGCGATAGTGCTAGTTTAAAAACTAACCCTAAAATGCATACAGTTAGGCGTTGCTACATTTGCAACTCCCCTTAACATTTTCGTAATGAATGTCCGGAGTGTAACTCTAAAATTGAAGAGACAAATGCTTGGTTTAGCGTTGGTACAAATGTCCGAAGTGTGTTAAAATCCAGCATCTTCAGTTGTATACTAGGAAACCGATCTGTGACTTGTCTTCAAGACACGGCCAGTAGTATAAACGTAAACAGCAGCAGTTTGGCCAAGACTTAAGAAAACCGAAAAATGCAGGTCCAACCTAAGTAATGAAGTGTTTGAATTAGAACAGGTCAATTTAATTTTGAAGTTAGATGACGGTCGACTTCTCCAAACTATCGCCGCCAAAACTCCCAGGATACGAGCGAATTCCTCATTCTGCTTGGCGCAAATACGCTTAATCAATTAAACTGTTTATGCAAACCTAAAAGTTACTCGAGGCCCGTTGAAAGAAAATCGGCGACAGCTCTCAAAAACTTAAAACGATTGCAGTCCAGCTGAAAGGAAAACGTTTAACGTCCCCAGTAAAGCAAGGGAGTCAGACCAATTAGCTGACGCGGCCAAGTGGAACGCCCAGACTCTTATCTCTAGTGGCGTGTGGCTAGATAATCACCGTTTAGCCCTCTTAGGTGCGAGCATTGACTCGCTGAGAACAGTGCTCTGTGCAAGCATTTTTTTCATGCGCTTTTGGTGCAACGCATGCCGATACAAAAAATTCAATATCTCCTAATGTATACATTGAATTAAGTTCATTTTTTTTTTGTTTTGACCTTAAAACTTGTGGCCAGCATACTGTTATTTGTTTTATATCCTACTTGTGTTTAGAACTTTGCTAAAAATAAAAGTTATACACCAAAGATAAAATATGCATTATTTATTGCTGCCCCTTGACACTCTCGTTGCATTTTTCTCAGCATCAATGACATATTTTCAACAAGTTTCTTATAAAATCAAATAAGAATGAAACTATTGAGTTTTAGCATGATCTGAGGCTAGGCAGACAGTCTATAGCTTGAAATCCTTCAAAGTATGAAACCTTTCAAAACAAACTACCGGACACATCGGTTTGTTGCACTGTTTGCAATAAAATGTGGTTTGTTTTCTCTTTTTTTGTTCCCTGTTACTACAAACCACACAGTCAGGCTTGCTAGTTACATTTTGCCCCAGAAAATGCCTTTCAGTAAGACGCTGAGGCATGGCTTCACCACCTCTTGTTGGGCTTTTCAGTTCTATACCATCTAGTAAACTAGTAGCAAGACATTTTCTAAACTCCAAATGGTTTAGTTTTCCACCTAGTTCAGTGTACACAATGTAAGCATTTACAAGGCCAAGTTCACGCAAATGGTGCCATAATCTCATATACCACTTGCTTGAACGATGTGGGTAGCGGTAATAACTTATGAGCTGGTCAGATTTATCCACTCCTCCCATAAAGTTATTGTACTGATCAATGCAAAGTGGCTTAGAAATAGGCCTATAACCACCGGTACCTTGTCGAGATCTGATACGCTTTTCTACCATGTTAGTGTTGTGCAGTGCACAGTAGATAAAACCGTCACAACACGTTTATCCTTCCAGCCACACAGCAGTTTGTTTCCATTTTTTCTGAAAATAATGGGGTTTTGTTCATTCACAGTTTTTTTTAGCAGTTTAGGCTTGAAATCTGGTGGTAGGCCTACCCTGTTGGATCGTATTGTGCCACAAGCACCAATATTCTTGGCCTCCAATGTTTCAAAAAGCTCAACACTGGTATAGAAATTGTCCACAAACAAAATATGCCCTTTATTTTCAATGGGTTTTACGAGATTTTCCACCACGTAGCTGCCTAAAGCTTTACCATGACGATCAGCGTCCGGAATATAAACTTCCCAACTATAGGTGTACCCAGATTTTGAGTCGCATAACACCCACGCACGAATTCCCCATTTGTGTGGCTTGTTTGGTATGTAAACTTTGAAGTACAACCTTCCTTTGAATCCAATCATACTTTCGTCGATTGCAACTTCCCTTTGTGGATAATAACATGACTGGAATATTTTATTTTGTAATTCTAAAAGGGGCCGAATTTTGAACAAGGGGTCATGGCCGGGTTGCCCTCTTGGTTGTCGTACATCATTATTGGCAAAGTGAAGCAGGGCAGTTATTTGTTTGAACCTACGTTGCGACATGATTTTTCTAAATCCAGGAGTTTCAAAAATCCAGTGGGTTGTCCAATGTTCCGTTACATCCGTACATTTTACTAACCCAGCTGCAGTGAGAATAGCAATAAATTTAATGATTTCTTCGTAAGTTACATCTTTCCATTTGGAAAAACGTGTTTCGTATGGCAGAAATTCATTTTTTTGCTTTATTTGCCGAGCGTAGACGTTCGTTTGTTCTACGATCAGGTTAATAAATTCCTTCGGAAAAAATTTCCAAAATACATCGATTGGCTGTGGAACTTCTTCTCCAAAAACCTGCCGTGAAGGTCCTGCACTTTTTGTAAATTTTGGAAGCCAATCTGCACTCCTTGTATCGTTATTATTTACGGGCGCTTCGTCCCATATCACCGGAGCGCGTTTACGTTGATTAGGCCTAGCGCGTTTACGAGAGCTGTGCGCCGATTCATCATCGCTATCATCATCGTCCGATTCGCTCACTTCGGGACTAGAAACTTCAAAATCAGAATTACCTAAGCCATTTTGAAACAGTCTCACGTTTTCTCTAGAAGCTGCTGCTTCTTCTAATGTAAAACCTTCAAAATCCGAGTCAGAATCTGCATCGGAATCCGAATCGAAACGAGGCTGCAAAGCGCTCGCGGCCGCCATTTTGCGTTGAGCAGGAAAGCGCGCCGGCTCGCGATCGTAGTACGTTCATTGTCTGGTCGTAGTAGACATTGTAAAATTCTATTGGCTGAAAAATAAGGCGCCAAAAATTTGACCAATGGTACAGAGCGATTCATTCATTCATTGGCTATGACGTTGCACAGTTGCTGCGTTGAAACGAAGCGTCTGATTGGCTCCTTGACTTCTCAAAGCAGGCCATATACGGCGGGCGACTGGAGTCGACAGCGCACGGGAGGAAAAATGCGCTCGCTGTCGACTGAAGTCGACGTTGCACGTAAGAGGGTTAAAAGCGATAAACGAACTTGAGCCAAACAAGGAGGGTAGAAAAGCAACGTCTCCCGGTGTACAAACAAACAAGCCGGCAAGCTTAAACCAAAGCAAAACTAATGTGCCCGATTTTAATGGATGGATTAAAATGCGTAATAGGTCGTTCGGTGAACAGACTGGTAGTTTTTCTTGTAAACAAAGTCATGATTTAATTAAACCTCCTAAAGGTAAAATTAAAAGGAAAATTTCCACCAACCAAACTGTTAACCCATGTGTAAACGGTAGTGTGTGCGGTAAACCGGAAGTGAACCAAAATGTTTCCTTTTCATATTTTGATTTCTTTCCACAGTTCTGTAAGTGAAATTACCAGAGTTTAATTTAACTTAAATTCTGTAAACCAGCAAATCAAAGCTTATAGTTTTCCCAGATCCTTTAAAAATAGGACCAATGTTTTAGTGATGAACTTGATGTCAGTCTAGGGTGGAAATAAATGCATAATTATGGCTCTAGTACTGAATAGGAGTTCCCAGTGAAACGGAGGTTTTAATACCTAACCTAATGCAGTTTTCTCCTCTAAAATTAGAGAGTTTTTTTTTTTGTAATTAACCAAAAACCTGACAAAGTGGTTTCCCGTGCAAGTTTTCTTTTAAACTGTAAGTAGTGTGTCGCTACTACCGTGGCTCCATCTAGGAGCAACTAAACCTAAATAGCGTATTTGCTGAAATGTTAATTTTAAAACTTCAGAGACTGCTTTGTTGTACAAACCTGGAGAGTATCATTTGAATGCCAATGCATTAAGCCGGTATTTTGCTTAAAAACTTGCAGTTGTTAAGTGTTTCATTTTCAGTGACAATTAGCTGAAAATTATTTTTATCTTTAATTTCGTTAAGTGGTCCGTTGAGAGCTCATCTACAACAAAAGCAACTCTCGGTTATGTCCCATTTTGGACTTCACACCTAAATTTTAAGTGCCAATGCTTTCTTTCCTTATAGATTTCAACCTCTTCCTGTTTGGAAGAAAGTTTGTAATGACTGAATGACACATTAATAATGTTTATTAGGAACATTCTATGGGAGTGTAGTGGTTCCTGGCTAACTCCTCTTTAAGTTTTTACGAAATGTCTTTCTTTAAAAACGATGTTTGTCTACCACTGGGAGATAAAGGATAGCCTTGTTTATACAGTTGCTGGGTATATGCCATAAAACCTTCCAGCGTTGTATTTTTATGTTTTAAGTTATGGGTCATACCTAAAACCCTTCAGTGTCTGAATTTTAAACTGTAAACAAGTTGTTTGGTAACCTCAAACCATTCTAGTGGTGAGCTGTTAACTTTGAGAAGAGCTTATAGTTGCACATGCGCTCATAGTATCCTCTATTCCGATCCTTATCGCAAGCTAGGTCGTGAGGAATGCGCCCAGAGGTTTTCTTCGATGCTTTCCTAGATAAAACAAAATAGCATTCTGGCATGACTGACTGATTAGAGCATTAAATGTTGCGATTATATCATTGAACAGTTAACGATTGCAAAAACCCTAACCCTGTAATTTTCTACTTCGAAAATAGTGTTCTTTGATTTAAAATGTCTTGCCCAATTTTCTGAATGCTTGTACGATTTTCCTGCACGAAGCAGCGCGGACAGCATTTAGTTAATCGTTGCAAAACCAGCGTTCTTTCATTAATATGTAAACTTTGATTTTACTTAAATTCTCTGAGCCACAAAAACGTCAGTCCCCTTGTCTAAAAAATTTTTTTTTATATGACTTGGCAGTCTTGTTCATTTGCATATCTTGTGTGCAATGACCCTTTCTGTTTTAGCTTTTATTTGGAGTTTAACAGGAACCCTAAATAAAATCTGTTGTGTGGGGGCATGTAACTGAGTTTCGGGGAAAACCTTCGTTTTCGCAGCGAACACTTTTTTCGCCAAAAAGACCTCGGTCTTTCCCCGTGCATATCTCCAGAAATAATGGACAAAAATAACCAGTTTTCACGGCTTAATAGCCCTACACTCCAGCTTTCATACTGCGAAGACAGAACTCAAAAATTCCTTCTAGTTATTTTACTACAACCATTAGAAAAAGTGCTCAAACTGGACATCGCCGCTAGAAACTGACATGTTTTTTTCCCCAAAATGGACACCACTTTCGCAACAGTTTTAAATTGGCCCAACTGATTTTCCTGAAACTTCTCTCCAATAGAAGCTCTTAATGTGCACTACAATCTGGCCGACACAGAATTAAAATCTGTTCATCCGAACTTTTTATATTCACCAAAACGTATAACGCCAAAACTTGTCACTAGCGCTCACAACTTCAGGTCGCTGTTATTTCCAAAACTCTTATGTACATTTGTATTTATTTTCATGATTTTCTTTTAGGCAAAAAGCCTTGAAACATTAGCTTCGTTGTGTTAATAGGAGGGGCTGCCTAAAGGTACTTAACTTCAAATACATGTTGGATACAGACCCCTACACAATATTTTTATTTGTATTTGAATGATCACAAATGTTACGAAAAATGTCCATCTACATCAAACCTTATTATCGGCTGATAACTACAACTTATTTTAATGCGTTTTAGCATTTCACTAATCTAGTTAATCATTTTATATTTAACCTATTTCTTATAACGTTTACCCCCAGAACCTTACCAAAAGCTCCATGGATTCGATGATTTTACGGGACACGAATTTTTATTGTAAATATTTCATTTAAAAATCTCCTTTCAAACTCTGACTGTGACCATCCGAATGCAAACTACCTAGCCTTCCTTCTATTAAACTCATATCTAAGATCTGAGCATCCTTCAATTAATTACCAATGTTAAATCTGTGCTCAGACTTCAAGTCCCCACCCCACCTTCAATAGTTGGGATGCTTAACATCGTACTTCTGCTTCGTTTTCATTTAATTCTCCATCCTTTCCCAAAGTAATGGCTCGAAGCATTTACCCTAGTAATTACAGTTCAAACTTTGAATTAAAAGGCATTCACTTTATTAATCAAGTAAAACTTGAAATGCACCTTCTTTAACCAAGCCTTGCATCCTTCAAAGTTCTCCCATGCAGTCCCTTTGTAAAACCGCTTGCTCCTCCCACTTTCCATTGGTCCCCTGGCCCTCAGCCAATAAGGAGACCGTAGCTCTCCTCGACGTCCGCCCTTACTCCTGCTTGCCAGCATAAAAACTTCAGGCAGCTCTCAATCCTTAGCACAGCTCACAGATCTCAAGCTAGAAGGGTCACGCCGGTCGGGAGTGGAGATGTCACAGTCCGAAGGTTGACATGCCGGGCAATTGGTAGTGGTTCGTATGTTACTAGTTTAACTTTTGAAAATTTAACTTTAGGATTCCATTCTATATTTATAGTTTAAAACTTAACTAACTTCTCGTCTTGAGAATAATTCATGGTTGGCTAAGCCATCAGCATTTCTGGCCCCCTGCCTTCCATAACGTCAGAGTTTTTCTAAAAACCAACTTCTTTCTTGTTTATTTTAAAACTTTAATCTAAACAAATTGACGGTTTGATTTTCGTGGACTCGTACAAACATAACTGTGGACGGTTTCATCTTAGGAAACAAAACTGTTGGAATAATTGTATCTTAGCGGACGCGGCTCAATTAGCAGTAAACCTGGACTGGAGCGCAAGATATTCTTTCTCTCCATGAAAATTCTAGTTGTTTTTAAGAACCTAAATTGTTGTTCTTGTATTGAAATGAATTGCGAACTTGTAAATTCGGACTCGTTGCTTTTCCCCTTGTAAAGCAACCCCTAGTGAACTTAAATGTAAAGTGCTTGTATTTTTCATTTGTCAACTGCGTTTTGTGAAGTCGGATTACCGAATTAACTGGATTGGAGAGGACACCCGAACTCCAAAGATCAAAAACTTCGGGGAAACCTTCGTTTCCAACGGCGAACACTTTTTTTTTCTCGGCACTTGAAGTCCCCTTCTTGGCCCCAGCCCCAACCTAAAAGACCTAGATCTTTGAAGAAGCATATCTCCGGAAGTTATAAACCAATCCGACTGAACTTTTCACCATTTAATAGCCACAAACTTCAGCTTTATTCCCCCGGAATCAGAATGTAAAAATTCCATCTGGTTCGCATACAATAATCATTTGAAAGAGTGCTCAAACTGGGCCGTAGCGCTCGCACTTCCGGTCGTCGTAACTTCCTAACTCTGTACATTTGTAAATACTTTTCACCTTGTTCTTTATAGGCAAAAAGCCACCATACACTAGCTTAGTTGTGTTAATAGGATGGGCTACCTTTGGTACTTAACCTCACATGTATGTGGAATACAGACAACCATTTTCTAGTGTGATATTTTTTATTCCTGTTTGATGCTATGAAAAATCTCCACTACATCAAACCTTTAAATTGTCGGCTGATAATTCAAATCTTAATTTAAATGCGTTCTAGCATTTCCACTAAGCTAGTTTATCGTTAACATTACTTAAATATAATAATCTTTTGCCCCCAGAACTCTACCGAAGCTCGGCAATATTTTTATTACCAGTTTATTTTACCGGACCTTAAAATTCGTTGTGTATAGTTGTTCCTTGTCTCCAAAAACTTGACTGTGACCAACAAAGAAATCCGAATGCAAAACCTCCAGCTTTCCTTCTATTAATTGCCAATATTAAACTGTGCATTATCCTTCGTCCCCTCCTTCAATAGTTGTGATGCATAACATCGTAGTTTAATTGCAGTACCAATAAATTAAAACAAGGCCCTTTTCCCAATGTAAATCTGAGTAAAAGTCAAACTGGCCTTTGTGTACATATGCCTGTTCCTTCAAACGGCTCTGCACCCCAAGCCTTTGTTAAACCGACTTCTCCTCCTCTTTCCCATTGTTCTCCTGGCCCTCAGCCAATCAGGAGCTATCGTCGACGTCCACGCTTTTCCCCCTCTCCAGCATAAAAACCCCCAGCCCAAAGCATCCACACCACAGCTCAGGAAATCTCAAGTTAGGAGGTTGGTCACACCAGTCGGGAGTGGAGATGTGACGGTCCGATTGTGGCCATGCCGGGCAGAAGTAGTGGTTCGTATGAGTACTAGTTAACTAAAGAAATTTTAATTTTAGGTCCCCCATTCTAAATTTTTAGTCTTAAACATTAACTAAATCTTCTAGCTTGAATGTATTTATGGTAGGCTAAGCCATCAGCTTTTCTGGCCCCAGCCTTCCATAACGTAAGAGTGGCCGGCCCTCTTTATAAAAGCCAATTTATTGTTTACTTTAAATTTAATTTTTAAACTAAACTCTTTGACGGTTTGATTATCATGCGTGGTAAAACATAACTGTGGACGGTTTGATTGCTAGAAACAAAACTGTAAAACTCTTGTGAATAATTGTAACTTGCGAACGCTTTTTACTTTTATCGGGTTGCTTATTTTAAGAGCCCAAGAACATTATTTTCTAAGGGAAAATTTGATATTCTTTTGTGCCGATGTTTTAATTGGAATCTTGAATTTTTGTAAACTTCACTTGAATTCAAAAGACGCTTTATTGAAAAAGCATATTGTAAGCTAGTATTCTTGACATGTAAATTTATTTATCTATGTTTGTTGTTTAAAATAAAAACCAAGAGTTTTTGAAATTCCAAAAGAGTACTAATGATTTAATAATGTGACTTGCAAAATGGTATAAATAATACTCGTTTCCAACTCCCCCTTAGCTATTAAATAAATCCACCGTTGGTGGCAGCGCAAATACCAGTTAGTTTATTGATTGAAACCTAATTAAGATAGTTAGGACATCGACTCTTCCCTCCCCACGCTGGGACAGGAGCCTATGCTGTGCTTGTTAATGAAAAAGTCATAAACAAACACCAGAATCAAGAGTACTGAGAAGCCAATTCAACCAAAGATGTCGGGGGCGTTACAAGCACCTCAGCCGTCGTAGCGTCCGCTGTTACAATTTATTAAAACCAGGAGTTTTAAACTTCAGTTCGTTTACTAGTGGATTAATTGTTTTGAGTTGTAAAAATAATATGTAGCCCATTTTTATCTTTAAACTCGTTAAACATTTAACTAATTTCCACCGTTGATGGCAGTGCAAACCAGACAGTATTAAGGATAGGCGTATCGTTTAGGACACAGACGCTTCATTCCCCATGCCGGGACTACAGCCCATACTGTGCTTATTCACGTAAAAAGTCATAGTAAACACCAGCAACTTGATACTAAGAGTTATTGTCAACCAAAGACGTCGGGGGCGTTACAAGCACCTCAGCCGTCGTAGCGTCCACCGTTACAACCCCTAGCTTATAGTGGCTAAATAGAATGAAAATAAATCAGCACTCGGCTTGGCGGCCAAAATGTACCTTATATGCACTAACTAGAATTTTTGCACAATCGCTGTGCGGTCAGTCAACTCCTCCTCTCCCACCACGGATTTGGAAGCTGAATGAAGGTTGCGGTGATCGTCTTTCTTGGGGAAATTCGAGCACTTGCTCTTTAGAACAGGGTTCACTTCACTGGGTTGGAATGTTCAAGTGGAACTGGAGATCCATATCCTTGCGGCTTTCTTCTCCACAAATTGAAAGCATCTATTTCTGCCTTCTGCAGGCTTGCCTGTTGTTCAAATTTTTGTTGAAGCTCCTGCCTTCCGTCTCCGGCATGTGGCTAGATTAGGGATTGATGGGCCTTGTGGTTTACTGCAAGGCAGACAACTTCTTTGCAGCGTTTTGACTTGTTGCAGACTTCTCTGGGGTGCTATTATAGTTACTGAATACCGGACATCTTTTTCTTAAGAGATGAGGATCTTTTTGGTAGAATGGGACGTGTATGGGAATTGCACCGGCAATCCCACCCGCTGCCATCCAGTTGTAATGTTGTTCTGGTGCTTGCTGGATACACCGTACTGTTGTGGATCTCACTGCGAGTTTTAAGATACTTGTAGAATGACTGTAGTTACTTTTTACTAAGTCCACTTAGCTCGATTCACTGTCTGGCGAGGGAAAAGAGATTCTAGCCTGGAGTTTGACTAAATGTATCAAATATCCTGATCTATCAATCGCTGCCACAAGGTGGGTTTAATGGCGACCCTGGTTCTAGAAGCAGTTAATTTACCTAACTAAGAGAACTAGCCATTAATCAACAAAGTCTAGTTGTAGTTATAAAGTTGGGCTAAGTTTTATTAAAAAAAAACACTAGATCACAAATAATAAATGGGGTTTACAATTTAATTATTTTACACACCAGTAGTAAGTTTGAATTAAAACTTCGTTTCTACAGGAAAGTTACACTGAACTTCAACAATTGGCTTTTCTGTAAAGCGACAAGTTTAACATTTAAAATCGCCAAGTGTAACAATAAAAGTTGCTATTTAAAGTTACATCAAATTTTGATTAGTAATCAAAGTATTTGGTATCTTATTTAAAAGATGTTACTAAGGTAAGTATCCTGGAGTGCCTTAGTAAACCAATTTACATTCCAATCAACCTGTAATTGTTAATAGATAAAAATGTCAACTCACTCAACTGTTTTTGATGAACGTCGGC
>JAHWFP010107922.1:18452-33626 GCA_023313725.1 Lithobius niger
TTTTATCTATAAACATGATACCTCAACGTAAAATGCCGATCTTTAATGTAATTGTTAAGGTTCTACCATACAAGGACCTAATTGCTTCTGTAACGCCTTACGTGATTCAGTAAATTATTTTAAGTTAGCTTACCACCTTGGATGAAGATAAAATAAAATTGGGGTGTAACGGAGTCCCAACGTCGTTGTGGTGCTTGCTGGCGGCGCCGTAATCTTGGGGAACTTGCGAGTTTTAGGATAATAATTTCATGATTGTAGTTTACTTTTTACTAGCTTCACGTAGCTCATTTCACTGTTCGGAGAGGGAAAAGAGATTGCAGCCCTTGATTTGCCTGAATGTTACTAAAATATCCTAATCTAATGATCGCTGCCACTAGGTGGGTTTAATGGCGATCCTGGTTCTAAAAGCAGTTATTTTTCCTAACTAAAAGAACTAGCCATTAATCGACAAAGTCTAGTTGTAGTTAAAAACTTAGGGTAAGTTTTATTTATAACACACATTAGATCGCAAAATATTAAATGGGGTATTTACATTTATATTCTGTACACAAGTAAGTTTAGTTTAAACTTTCATAACAGGAATAAGTCACATCGAACTTTCAAGACAAGGCTTTACATTAAAGCAAAATGATTTACAGTAAAATCAACACTGAGAATCATCAGTGCAATATCAGCAAAAGTGTAATAATAAAAGTTGCTATTTAAAGTCACATCGAATTTTGATTAGTACTCAAAGTTTTGGTATCTTATTTAAAATATGTTACTAAGGCAAGTATCCTTAATAATCCAATTTACATTCCAATCAACTTGTTAGTTAGGGTTCTACCAGAGAAGGGCTAGTTGCTTCTGTAACGCCTTACGTGATTCAGTAAATTATTTTAGTTAGCTTACCACCTTGGGTGAAGTTAAAATAAAATTCGGGAAAAGATTTCAAGGTTTTTAGGAAGTGGTCCAAGAACACTCAAGTTATAATAGAGGGTTGGTCAAGAATGCAGATAGCCTAACTCCAAAATAATCGCAACAACAGCCTAGTCGATATTTAAATTAAAACTTCACAAACAGATTTAGACTGGGATTTTCTAAAAGTTTTTCCTGAGTTTCTAAGTTTAAATTCAGTTACTTACAACTATTACTTGACGCCCGGCATGGCGACATTAGGCAGGGCATCTCAATTCCCTGGCCTTCGTAGTGACGACCCTTCTGGCTGAAGTCTGGTGAGCTAAGCTAACGATTGCAGAGGGGGGACTTGCTTTTATGGGGGGAGGAACCGCGGACGTCCGCGACGACTTCGAGAAAATCAGGCAGGTAGAGAAATTTCCAGTCTGAGAGGCAAATCTGTGCTATAGCCAAGTCGTGTGAACTGGGCTATTAGGAGCTTTGGATCAGTTCTCATTAGGCTGTGAAGGTGAGAACGCTCTGATTGGTTAAAGGGGCTGGGCTGAATTCGGGACCGTTGGAGACGTTGAGCTTTTGAGGTTCTGGAACGGATTGATGAGTTTTGATGGAAACGGCCTTTTGAGTTCAAAAGTTAAACTAGAACTGTGGGCTTAATTTATGCACTATTAATTGAAGGATGGTGTCAAATTGAAGCTTGAATAATCGTCACTGCCAGGATCATGTCGAGAATGCCAAACTTAGACAAGTTTTTCGTAAACAGCGATGTTAGACATCCCTACTATTGGAGATAATGGGGGGGGGGGGATTTGCCGGGATCGTCAGTATACCTAACAAAAGGGTTAAATAAACACGTTTAAGTTTACAATTAAAATGTTGTAGTGCATAACTAGAATTGGGAAAGGTTTTCAGAAGCATCTAGATCTTTTTAGGTCGAAGTTTACATAATACAAATCGTAACCTGCCCAAAGCATAGGCGTCGACCCAGGGGGGTGGGGGGGGGGGATGAGGGGAACCGTCCCCCCCACGTTTCAAACTGAGGGGTTCATCCCCCCCACGAAATAGGCTACAAAGCTGTAAATGAGTATCTATTTATCACGCTTACCACGTCGAGTTTGAAACAAGAAAATGTACTTTCGTTTTCCCCAATTGCATGAATCAGGTCATCAAATATTATGAGTCATCAGTTCCTAATACAGGGGAATAATGAAGTTAAGAATTTAAGTTGCAAGGCCAAGTCACAAAGATGACGGATTAACGGTAAATGGAGGATCTAAGCATGATCACTCCGCTGTAGCAAAACAGGTATTTTTTAATTCTATAAAAATTTTATTTTAAAGTAACACAAATTTATGGTAAAAAAAATGAGCATCACACAAGCAACTGAAGCATACAAATTTCATTATTAGTTGCTTTGTAAATCTAAACTTTATTTACTGTCTATTAATTCGAAATACTTTCCGACTGTGTTTGCGTAACCCTACTCGGTATGTAGTGCTTGTGAGGCTTTTTTCCACTTCCGCCGATGTAGTGAAAATGTAATTTACTGCGAAACTAGTCAAAACAGGAAGAGCACAGAGCTAAACGAAAGGTAAAGGGAGTGTCAGATTTCAAATTACTTTGTTTGATTGTCAATGAAACGCCAACTGAAGTCGCCTGGTGGTTAGTTTGTTCTTGCTATGGTTACAGCTGAAACGCCAGATAAATTAGTACAAAACAAAACTTGTTAAGCTTTCCTTCCAAGTTTTCGTCAGTTGAAGTCTATACCAATTAACTCCATAAAAACCGAGCAAAGAATCAAAATTGAAGACTAAGTTGCCGGTTTGATTTGCTAGTAGCTCTTTTCAAGTTCTCAGTTAATTCAGTTAATTCTCAGTTAATTCAGGAACGTTAGCTAAATCTTCCACCATTTGAAAAGTAAGCAACAATACTTTTGAAACCTAAATTTTCAGTGTTAGCAAGCGTTAATTTAATAATATTTAAAAAAAAAAATTAATTCATCAGGGAATTTAACTTATAAATAAAATGTATAAAAAAAAAAGGAATTTTGGTAACAATTAGGTTTTTACGACCTCTCATGCTAAAGAATTTTTACGAAAAGCATCCGAAATTTGCTAAACAGTGGGTCGCAAACGTGCCTCGGAAATCCGAAAATAGGTTCTCAAATAGCGTAAAATGCTTTAGCTTCCGGGGCTCCGCCCAGGACCCCGCTGGAGAGCTTTCAGCGTTCCCCCTGACCCCCTAGCTGGATTCACCGGGCTTCTGCTAAAGTAGCACATATTTTAACAGCAAATTTTTTATTTTCTCCCCCCCCCCTCACACACTGGAGTTGGTTGGCGCTACTACTATATCCCCCCCACAACTTTAGAAAAATCGACGCCCTTGGGCCAAAGCCACAACATGTGAAAATAGAAACTACGAGCGTTACGAAAAATAAAGATGGGTTCAAATGCAGAAAATAATAAGGCTTGAACACTGCAATACCTTGTTCCTCCTAGCACATACACCAAGCTTGGACTTTTTGTCCCGACGAAAAAAAATACCATCAAAGTATTTACAACGAATGGACAGGTAAGTTGTGAAAATGGTCGACGTCTTTGTTGCGTGTGCTACTGCCGATTTTGAACTTTTTTTCTAAATTACATAAATGCCGATTAGGATAGAATTTTCCCATTCTGTTTCACAGAAATAAAGATAAAGTTCGTGGCTATTAAAAGAATTTTACTCTGGTCGAATTGGCCTATTTTCTTGGATATGGCAAGAGAAGGAGTGAACGAGGTTATGGCGATAAGCCTAAATCAGCCCAGCGCTTATGGGAGCACAAATAAAAAAAATTGGTTTCCCAGAGTTGTTGATTTTTGCAGCCTGGTATCCTATCCAATCGAAATTTTGGCGTGTCGCCTTTACAGGGAAAATAAATCTAGGTTTTCAGGAAGTGGCCCTAGAACACCAAAATTATAATGGAGGGTTGGTCAAGAATGCCAAGGGCCTAACTCCATTACAAAAGTGACAACGGCCTAGTCACATTTTAAAATTAAAGTCACAAAAATTTAGCTGGTTTGGTCTAAAGATATTTCCTGAGTTTAAAGTCTAAACAAGCTACTGACAACTTCTGCATGGCACCCTGCATGGCACCCTGCATGGCAACATTCGGCAGAGCATCTCACTTACCTGTCCGTCGTACTGATGACCTGTTTAGGCTGAAGTCTGTGAGCTATGCTGAGGATTGCTTCAGGCTTTATGCTTATAAAGGGGGAGAAACCGCGGATGTCGGCAACGACTTCGCGAAAACGAGTCAGGTAGAGAAATTGCCAGTCTGGGAGGCAAATTTGTGTTTGTTGGGGGTCAAGCCAAGTCGTGTGCAGTGAGCAATGGGGAGCTTTGAAGCAGTTCTCAAAGGCTAGTGGCTTGTGATTGGTTCAAGGGGCTGTGCCCTGAGCGGCTAAAAAAACGTCTGCTATATCCGTGGGAGGTAGACTTCTACATGCTATTTCTGAAACGCATTGGATCAGTTCGATTTTAAAGTTAGAAAGTTAGACTAGAACTGTGGGCTGAATATTTACAAGATTAATTGAAGGAATGTTTTGAAGTGAAGCTTGAATAAATGTCACTGACAGGATCAGGTTGAGAATACCAAACTTAGACAAGTTTTTCTGTAAACTGCGATGTTATGCATTGAAGGAAGAGGGGGAAGGGGGTGAAGTTGCCGGGACTACCAGTAGACCTAAGTAAAAAGGTTAAATAGGTAAGCTTAGTTTAGAATTTAAATGCTATAATGCATAACTAGAATTGGGACGGTTTTTTAGAAGCATCTAGGATCTTTTAAGGTCGGAGTTTTCATACTACAAAATCATAACCTGGCCAAAGCCACAACAAGTGAGAATAAAAACTCCAAAATACCAGGGTTACCTGGTTGATTTTGGTTTCTATTGCCTGTTGAAAATATACATTACCTTATTTAACAGCATTCTCCTCAATGCTGTTCAATACTAGAGAAAAAACAAAATCCTTCCGGTTCGCTACCTGCTGCGCATTGTAATGGCAGACGCTACGACGGCATAGGTGCTTGTAACGCCCCCGACATCATTGGTTGACGAGTACTTCTTAGCATCAAGTTTTGGTGGTTATTACGACTTTTTACGTTAACAAGCACTGCATGGGCTACAGTCCCGGCATGGGGAATGAAGCGTCGGTGTCCTAACTATAGGCCTAACGTTAATGCTACCGGTATTTTCACTGCCACCAATGGTGGAAATTATTTAATTGTTAACTGGAGAATAAAGCTAGAATGGGCTGCATAATAATTTACAATCAAAACAATTAATCAACTAGTAAACGCACTGAAGTTTAAAACTCCTGATATTTATTTTAAAACATCAGCAATATAAAAAATATGAGTATTTTACACTTGGGTTACTAGAAAAGTTTTCACAAGTTTGGAAAAGCAACAATGCTTGAATTTACATTAAAAATTCATTTGGACCAAGAACAAGGATTTTGTTCTCTAAAACACTTATAATTTCAAGTAGAAAAAGTAGTTTTTATCTTGGGTCCCAATCCAGGAATACCCAACAAGTTGAACCGCGTCCGCTAAGTTACAACTATCCGTGACAATTATTTTTCACAAAGATCAACTCGTCCCACAGTTATTTTTCCCCGAGTCCACAAGAATCAAACTATCTCTTTGTTTACATTTAAGTTTTAAAATGAACAAAGAAAGAAACTGGCTTTTAGAAAGAGGGCCACTCTTACGTTATGGAAGGCAGGGGGCCAGAAATGCCGATGGCTTGCCAACCATAATTTTCTACAAGCTATAGGTTAGTTTAAGTCTAAACTATAAATTTAGAATTGGGGGGTCCTAAGGATAAACTTTTAAGGCTAAACTAGTTACATACGAACCACTACCAGTTTGCCCGGCATGGCAACCATGGACGTGACATGTCCACTCCCGACCGGCGTGACCCTTCTAGCTTGTGAGATCTGTGAGCTGTGCTATAAAGAGGTTCCAAGTTTGGCCGATTTAGTCCATTATTGAGGAATTGGTTGAGGGTAGAAGACCGAGTTTTTTTTGCGTTTTGGGAGCTCGAGACAAAAAAAATGTTCCCCTGAGTTTTTTGATCTTTGGAGGCCAGGTAGCCTCTCCAATAGGATTTTATTCAGGGTTCCTTAGAACTCCGAATAAAAGCTAAAACAGAAGGATAGTGCACACAAGATATGCAAAAAAAAAAACAGGACTGCCAAGCTATGTAGCAAATAACACAAAATAAATCGATATGAAGCATTACTTTAAGGAGATATCCATCTCAAGTTACTTTCATTCAATCCAGAATGAGATTTCGGGGTTTCCATTCATTATAATCCAAAAATGAGATTGCGAGAGGATACTTATTCCTATCCCAGGATCCTTTTTACATGTTAAAATTTTACACCGTTTACAAAAAATAATGACTTCGCCGTTTTGTATTTATGGGGGCCAACGTTTTTGTGGCTTAGACAAATTTTAAGTAAAAATAAAAGTTACAAGTTAAGAACACTATTTTTGCTGCCATGAGCTAAATGCTGTCCGCGCTGCTTCGTGCAGGAAAATCGTACAAGCATTCAGAAAATGGGGCAAAAGACATTTAAATTTAAAGAAACACTAAGTTTGAATTTAAGTACAAAGTTATGGTTTTTTGTAAAAGAAAACTGTCAAATGAGGCATCCCGTTATTTAATGTTCTCACAGTCCGGATTATGTCCAATTACAGCGTCTTTTTTTTAACCGTGTGACTGCCAAAAACACCTCGCCGTCCACCCTTAACCTAGGTTGCGATAACTGTTAAAAAAGGATATTCTGTGAATGCATAGAAGAATGCCGGCTCTATTTAACAGCAACTAATACCACTAGAATGGTTTAAGGTTACCAAACAACTAGTTTACAGTTGGAAATTTGGCGCTGAAGGGTTTTTAGGTATAACCCATAACTTAAAACATAATACAACGCTGGAAGGTTTTATGGATAAAAAAGCAGCAACCTTTTTCGCAGAGGTGTAGACAGACAGCTTTTTTAAAGAAAGACATTTCGTAGAAAACTTAAAGAGGAGCTAACTGGGGACAAGTTACAACTCCCGTAGAATATTTCTAATGAATATTTAATTCGTGTCGTTAAATCATTACAAACATTCACCCACAAGAGGGTGATGATTATAGAGAGAAAAAAAGCATAGGCACTTAAAATTTAGGTGTGAAGGCCAAAACGTGAAATAACTGGAAGTTGCTTTTGTTGTGGACGTACTTCCAACAAACTACGTAACAAAATTAAAAATGCAGGTAAAAATAATTTTCAGTCAATTTGTACTGAAAATGATGAGTTTTAACAAGTTAATGTTTAAACAAAATATCTACTTAACGCGTCCGCGTTTAAGTGAAACTTGCCAGGTTTGTACCGGACAGTATAATCATAATCTTGAAGGGTGAGGCTCCACCTAAGCAGTCTGGGATTTTTGCCGGACATCTGCTTGAGCCAGTGTAACGGGTTATGATCCGACTCAATGATAAATTTTGTCCCATAAATGTAGGGCCGTAATTTAGCAACTGACCAGATCAAACATGCACATTCTTTTTCTGTCGTCCCATAATTTTGCTCATGGGCTGTTAGTTTACGTGAGAAGTAAAGACAGGGATGTTCATCTTCACCAAACTCTTGGGAAAGCACACATCCCATTCCACGGTCTGAACAATCATATTGTAAAATGAAGGTTTGGTTGAAGTCGGGCGGTCTTAGAACAGGAAACGTCACTAAGGCAGTTTTCAAAGTTTCAAAGGCATTTTGCTTTGAATCAACCCAAGTAACGGGATCAGGTGCAACCTTTTTCAGGGAGTCTGTCAGGCATGCACAGATTTCTGAATAATGGGGAATGTACGTAGGTAGTAACCAACCAAACCAAGGAAGGAACGGACATCTTTTTTGGTTTGAGGACGTGCGAATTTTTGCACAGCCCAAAACCTTCATCTCTGAAGGTGTGCGAGTTCCATTACCCACTTCGTATCCAAGAAAGATAGCTCTACTGCAAGTAACCTGCGATTTTTGACGTTAACCATAACCCGGCCTTCTTGACAGCAGAGAGAAAATTAAAAATATTCTCAAGATGTTGTTACCACGTTTAGGCACCAACTGCGGTGTCATCTTCAAAGGGAGTCGCATACTCCTCCATGCCACGAGTGACAGTGAATGCTTAAGTCGAATTGTGTACACAAAGATTCGCGGACACTGCAACCGTGTTTTTTAGTGTGGGAGATTTTCGGGCTATATAGGATAGGACAAGGTGTTGTTTCTTGCGTGGTGGTGTGGAATTAGGCTTACTCGCTGCTTGCAGAGAGTAATCCAGCTGTAGCAAGAAGCAGCATTTGGGGCAGCCATTTAAGTTGTCAAAAACTTAGCTACGGGTTTTTTTTGTTAACCTACGAATGCTAGTGAATTGTTTAAAAAGAGTACTTTGCTTAAAGCAACAGCCGGCCTGCCTTATAACAGCCACGCGCAGTCATGTGTCCGCGCGCTGCCATCATGAGATTCGGCGTAGTAATACTACAACGTCACTTCCGCCCTCGTCTTCTCGTGATCACAAGAATGACATCTGGCCTAGCAGACGAATTGCGGGTCACGTGACATCATTGACGCAAAAACTGTGTCGTCACAACTGGAAACAATGAAACGTCATGGTTATTGTAGGCACGCAAAGGATCATATATGTGCGGGATGCAGTAAGGTACCAATATTCAACAGAAAATCTCCTAGACGTTACATTTTAAAACAGATTTTTAGCTACGGATTGACTAATGCTAAGTAAATAAAACTTAGGGGCCGTAGATGTGGAGGATCGAGAAAAATGGCGCTGGGAGGAATGTCCTTTTAGGCTGTTAAATTAATGACAAGCTGGTAAGTCCTTAGTGTAAAATTTAATAGTAAAAAAAATGTTGGACAAGTTTACAAATTAGGCTCATTTTATTTTTGAAGCCTGTGAAAGCCAGAGTAATTAAATTGGTAAAGCAATTTAAATGGTGAAATTATGAATCATTTAAAATTGACAAAGAAATATTGAGTTTACAGTGTACAATTGCCAAGGTTTATATAAACCGTGAGTTTAAACCCGTTAAACGGAATGTTTAACCATGTAGTGCTAGGGTTAAGTCAAGGTTAACAAAGCAAATTGTCCAACTAAATGCTAGAATAACCCTAGGCTTAGTAAGTGGTCAAAGTGTGACTTAATGCAGTATTTTAAATGCTCGTTACAATGGCAACTAAGTAAAAGTTTTAATACATTTATTTAGGTGGGTAACACCGCAAATTTTTAAGCCACTCAAATAGATAGAATGATTCTGCGAGCCCCCCTATCTGTGTGAGGGCAAGCGTTGCCGTTGCCTGGGGACGGTTGGGTAGGAAGTTAAACTCACAATTAAGGTTTTTTTTTTATTAATTCTTGTTAGCACCAGGAATTAAGAGTAACATAGCTGTTACGAAACAAGTAGCATTTTCGTGCACTAGTGTTGCAAAAGAAGTACACGTAAAGCAAATATTATGTAATTATAAGCAATTTACAGTAATTAAGTGAAAAATTTACAAGCTAAATTTGAGAAGTAAATTTGTGAAGCAAATAGCAATTTAAGTTACATTGTAATATGTGAGACCATTAAATTGTGATTTACTGGGCAATTGTTGGTGAAAAAAATTTGCAGGCAATTTCAGAAAATTAAACTACATTTAAACTTTGTGATTAATTGTGATTTTCAGAAGAAAGAATTTTTTTTTTTGAATTTTTCTTAAAATTAACCATTTTGGTACTTAGTCCTTCATCAGCAGTGAAGATGAAGCAGTAAACTTCAAAAGTAGCTCACAAAGGTTTAAACAAAGTTTTGATGACACCCTCGAACTAGACACTTCAGTTGTTGTTATTGTTGTTGTCGAAAATAGCGACTTTGAGGATACAATTGATACAGTAATTATGACTGCTGCAGGTCCAACAGCTGGGGCCTCTTTGGGGCATAAACGACTTAAGGAGTTCGACGCAGCCATTGAACCTTAGCATTTTTATTTCGAGAGGGTCGAAATTAATTTTTCTATGTATGAAGTACCAGTAGCTAACAAGTTGGTATTCTTTTGACGAATATAGGTCATAAGACCTATAATTTGCTTAGAAATTTATGCGCACCTATTAGTAAGTCACTAGCCGACATTAATAAGTTGTTAGAAGCCAGCCTCTGTCCAAAACCGAATTATCTGTGCGAGAGGGCAAACTATTCATAAAGGGGACCAGTCGTCTAACAAATCTATAGCCATTTATGGTACTGAATTGAGGAAGTTGACTGAAATGAAGATTCTCCCAGAGAACTTGTTCTCGCCTGGAGAATCTAAGTCCTCTTGAGTCGAATCCGACGAAACTGTGTTACAATAATGGGATCTTTCCCTATGCCTACGATGCGTTTTTAGCTCATTAATGCAGTCATTTATGCAAAAAAATTACGTCACTTCCGTCTCTATCCCGCTTCCCCCTACCTGCTCGAGTCCATCCACTCTTTCCTTGCCGTGAATGCTCGATTCCGTGCAGGGAGGCGGGCGGGCTGTGTTTGTATGACAGTTTCGTCGGATTCGACTCAGAGAACTTAGATTCTCCAGGCGAGAACATGTTCTCTGGGAGAATCTTCATTTCTCTATTGCAGAATTCTCCTCACTGTGTTACAATAATGAAATAGATGAGTAAGCAGTGCACCGAACTCGGAATCGCTCCGAAGATGGCCGTTGCGACCTTGGTACCACTTGGTAATCAACCCGTACCTACACCCCAGACCACCATGGGACCCCACTCATCCACCGCTTCGGCGTCCAAGTAAGGATCACAGAGGAGGGCCCCCGTGCCCCTCAAGGGATACGGTCCCTCCTTGGCCCAGGCCAAAAGTCGGACGAACCAGGCTGCACACCGCCAGTCCGGCGTCACCAGTACCGCCCACTTCACTCGATCGACGAGTTTACGAGTTTGTCCACGCAACATCCGATTAAAGGACACGGGGGGGGGGGGGGGGGAACGGAAAGAAAGGCCCCCAGTTTACACTGAACGCATCCATGAACTCTGCCCCTGGGCAGTGCCCCCACGACCCAAATCGCTGCAATTGGGCCGTCGCCTACGATCGAACACATCTACGTCTGGCGTGCCAAACCATAAATCTTCCGAAACGCACCAGTACACAATCGGAAGTAAAATCTGTCCCAGAAATTCCGAGACAGACCATCTGCTGTCACATTCAGCTTCCACGGCACAAATGCCGCCTGTACCACACAATCCAGCAGACATCTACGTTGCACCAGACTACGGACCATAGCGTTGAGCACCTGGGACTTAGTTCCCCCTTGGTGATTCACATATGATACGGCCACTACATTATCGGAAAAGATTCGTACGACCCGTCCCCTGACCAGGTCTCCAAACACGTCTAGCGCCTTCAGCATTGCTAATAATTCTCTCGCATTTATATGCAAAGCAGCCTCCCCGGGCTGCCACCTTCCCTGTGCCTGCGAATCCCCTGTGGCCGCTCCCCAGCCCATGTCCTACGCGTCCGTTGTCACCACCACTGCGGCCTCAGAGACCCAGGATTTTGCTACCACCGGGCGACCCAGAGACTCGGCCCACCAGTCCAAATCCTCACAAGACCCTCGCGAGAGGCTTCCTCCGTGCTCTCCCGTACGATACCAGGTCACCAGATCCAGTTGCCACCAACGCGTGTGCAACTTGCCGTCCTCCACGGCACACAATAAACTTTCTGCTAGGCCTAGCAACCTTTGAAGCTCCTTAACAACAGCGACCGGGTCCCGTTGCAGTACTGCAACCAGTCGCAGCATACGAGCCTGCTTCTCAGGTGGTAGTACAAAACGGGCCGATTTTAGATCTAACATCATACCCAAAAACTGCAAAGCCAGCGACGGTACCAAAACACTTTTTCCGTAATTTACGAAAAAACCTAACTTCTGCAAGGTTTCCAACGCCCTCCGCACATCACGCCGCACACCGGCTGCGGATGGACATACCACCGCAAAATCATCCAAGTAAACAAAAATCAACACACCGGCCCGGCGCAAGAATTGCCTCATCACTGACATAAGTTTCATAAAAGTACCCGGGGCCGAAGCCAAACCAAATGGCAACACACAAAAGCGGTATAGACAACCCTGCCAAGAAAACATTAACAACCGCCGCGCAACGTCCTTTATTGCCACTGCATAATACGCTTGAGACAGATCGATGGTAGCCGTCCACCACCCTGGATGCCAATGCTCTACCACCCTTGGTAGTGTATCCAAGTAGCACTTTCTCACCACTACAAACTCGTTCAAGCCCTTCAGGTTCAAAATTATCCTGATCGATCCGTCCGGCTTTGCCACTGAAAAAAATCAGAGACACAAAACCCACGCTCCCGTTTTTGACCCGTTCAATCACTCCTTGCGCTAACATCTCGCATAATTTGGGGGCAATCTCCTTCGCATCGTCCAGTAATGGCGGTCTCACCGAAACCGCCATCAGCGGTGGCGCATTTCCCAACTCCAGACCCGCACCATAAACAATATCCAATACTGCCGGCGACGCCCCAATGGCCGCACAGTCTGCACGATGGCCCCTCAAAGTTCCAGCACGCCACATGCTCATTATTTTATAAAATTTCTTTCCCGAGCCAAACAATCCAACAGCGCATACAACAAAAATATCTCACTCACGTTCGGTTGAGCCGATGCCTCTGCACGCCCCAACGTTCCGCATCGCTCAAAAAAAGTTATTTGCAACTGACCGACGTGCTAATTAATCACCAACTTTCCTCTCTATCACCATCAACAACGCCTTTCACTGTCCGCCAACTGCGGTTCCGGCCGGTTCGGTTGTGTTACCGACTCCGACAATGGGTTTCACAAACGAACTCCCAACTGCACGTCCCTGTGCACCAATGCCTCACTAATTCTCAACAGTTTTTTACGAAAACCACAAATTAAGCATTACGAACCTGAGAAGCCGCACTGCACCACTTTCAACATTCTCAAGAACCAATTATATCCACGTGCGGACACACCTGGCCGGCCTATCGGACCGCCACTTTCTCAGTTCTCACAAACTTTCCAATGCCATGCCGGCCGACATTTTTACACTCTCCAACCAGCCTCTAAAAAATTACTCGCCACCAAATCGTGTAGCCTCGTAGCCACGCTGCTTGCTTGGAATAAATGGCGCCCTTCAGTTTAACCATGAAAAAGAGCATCCAGAACGACTATCCTATAGCAATGTAACAATCTTAGCTCAAGACTTTCCGACTGCACGCACCAACGGCAAGGAAAAGAGTGGATGGACTCGAGCAGGGTAGGGGGAAGTGGGATAGAGACGGAAGTGACGTAATTTTTTGCATAACTGACTGCATTAATGAGCTAAAAACGCGCCGTAGACATAGGGAAAGATCCCATTATTGTAACACAGTGAGGAGGATTCTGCGATAGAGAACTGTAATTTCAGTTTAACAAATGGTACAGACCTGGACATAATGCTTCGTAACAGGTTTGTCGCGGGTTTAAAATGTGCGGAGACACAGACAGAAGCAATAATTGTCCCAGGATCCTGATACTGTTACTTTCGACAAGGCAGTAACTTTGGCTCTTGGACAGGAAGCTACAGAGAAGATGTTTCTCAGTTTCAGGGCACGGCGGTGCATAAAATCGCTCAAGCCAAAGTCAAAACAGGCCTAAATTTAGGCCCAAGAGTCCGGAACAACTGTGCTTCTGCTGTGGGTACCTAAACCATGTGAAAGCTTCGTGTATGTACTAATTGTACTTAAAACGTAAATGTTTATCCTGTGGCAAAATTGGGCACTTGTCGCGAGTATGTACTGCAAAGAAAAAAGCTAATAGCGTGCAAAAGACCTTTGTTAAAAAGGGACGTGGAGGTTTACGGAAGGTACGGAAAATCGGTCAAAGTGTCGGGGCTCAAAAACTGGAAAAAGAATTTTAAGTATTCTAAGAAAGCCCACATGGTGGCGGATACTGATAATTCAGTGTCTGACACCCAGAGTCCCGACTCTGTGGTAAACTATGTAGTCTCAGTGACTGCAGTTTCGACTAATTCGACTTCGTGAGTTATGGCAAACAACTCTGGACCTAAGTCCAGTCATAAATGGACAGAGGGAGACTTTGAATGTAGATTGTGGTGCAGTCATCACTTTACTACCTATCAAGTGGTACAATAAATATTGGGGCGATGTACCCTTGGCACCTTCAACTGCAAACCTTCACGCTTGGAGTGGGGGGACTACCAAGCCAGTGGAGAAAGTCTCTTAAGTGTCACACTTGATGAATGACCGAATTGCTTTCAACCCTAATCTATGCCAGAAATTATCCTCCAATTATGGGTAGATTACGGATGGAAGCATTTGATCCCTCCATCACGCAATTCTACCAGAAAAAATAGAGTTAACACTGTTGATAACACTTGTGATAGAAACCAAGTTGAAGAAAGTGACACACCTCAACCAGTTAACGTAAATTTAGTTTCTGAAAAGGGTATCTTTGAACGTTAAAACTGACCTTTTTCACCAGGGTTGGGCACTTTCAAGAACTTTAAGGCCCATATTAACTTAAAGCCTAATGCAGTCCCAAAGTACTGTAAGCCCCCGACCTGTACCTCTGGCAGTCAGGGGGCCAGTCGAGGCAGAAATTGATAGGCTTGTTCGTGAGGGCGTACTTAAGCCGGTTGACTGTTGGGCCTAGGCAACGCCAAATGTCTTAGTTTTCAAGCCTGATGGTAATGTTCGGATAGTTGGCGACTATTCGGGCACAGTAGAGGTCGGACGAATAGGAAAAAAACATATTCGAATATTCGCCCAAAAAATATTCGAATATTCGTTCAAAATTTTTTTTACATGTTTCGGCTGAAGCTCTCCCCACCTCAAAAAATGTGTTTTTCATTAAATACCTAAATTTTATTTAGTCAATTGGCAATGCAAGGCATACGTAATATAACCACAAGTTTAATTAAATGTACTAAGCATGATAACTTGAGTCATACATAACACACCCCTACCCCCCACACCCCAAAAAATGATCAATTACCAACTGTAGTACGGAATGGACGTAATCCACCAAGGTGTCTTTCCCTTTCACGCATAATATTGAAGTTGACGTGATCTATCAAATGATTACCATGGTTTTAGTTGTTTTTCCTATTCTTTAGTTGTTAAATGTTTTAGAGGGAACTGCTGTGCGCTTCCATAATCTCAACCTCCT
>JAHWFP010107922.1:42772-83228 GCA_023313725.1 Lithobius niger
CCCTCAAAATATTTGACACCAATTTCCGAACACCCTGTATATCTGAATATAAATTCGAGTTGTAATGTATTTTAGATATTTGGAGGTGGCCATTTTGATATTCAATTCCGTCATTTTGGGTTGCCTTAACGTCATCATTTTATAAACGCAGGTCGCCGAAAAAAAACCTTCGTTTTGCAACGAACACTTTTTTTTTCTCAAGCGCACAAAAACGCAAAAACCTCCATTTTCAAACTTCAGCCATTTTCTCAATAATGGACAGAAATGGCCAAACTCTTCAACCCTTAATAGCCTGAAACAATACCTACCTCTTGAGGAAAGTCGAATTTGAAAGTTCCATCTAGGAGATTCAGAAACCACATTTGAAAATCTCACGAAACCGACCGCGCGCTCATCATTTCACGCCGATATTATTGAAACCCAATGTACATTTGTAATTTACTTTCGTTATTTCTTTTGGGCAAAAAGCCCGCATACACTAGCTTAGTTGTGCATTAGGAGGGGCTTCCTTAATTGGTACTTAACCTCACATACATGTGGATACAGACATTGTAAGTGTGATATTTTTTATTGTGTTTGTCTGCAGCAAATCGTATGAAAAATTTCCACTAAGAACTAAAAATTATATTTTAACTCCAAAGTTAAAACATCCAACTTAAACAATGTGTTATAGCATTCATCTAAGCTAGTCTATTTAATTTTTTATATATTCTTTTGCCCCTAGAAACGCTACCATTAGTCCGAAACAATTCGACATCAGCATTCTCACGGACGAATTTTTGTGTAAACATTTTTGCTTTAATTCTCCGAAGAACACCGACAATGACCATCCGAATGCAATAACTAGCTTTTCCTTCAATTAAAACAATATAACTTGCAAAGATCTGTTCACAAAGTCAACCTGTGCATTAAAACTCCGCCCCCCCCCCCCCATCCCCAACTTAATTGTGGTGTGTAACACTGCAGTTTTCAGTTAAAGCTTGTAAAATTTAATAGTAGTGATTTATTCATTACCCAAGCCTCACTACTAAGCTTTAACAAGAGCCATTTCACAAAGCAATCATGTAAATATTCAATCCATTGTCAATATTTTAATGTAAAAGCCCTTCCCAAAGTTCATGAGTTAAAAACTCATTTTGGCCTATCTTTTACATATCCCTACTCCTTCAAACGGCTTTGCAACCAAAATCCGCTGCTCCAGCATAAAAAGCCCCAGTTGCCCTCCCTCTACAGCTCAGTCAACACAGCTCACAGATCTCAAAGCTAGAACGGTCACGCCAGTCGGGAGTAGAGACGTCACGTCCAAGGATGCCATGCCTGGCAAAATGGTAGTGGTTCGTATGTTTATAGTAGCTTTTGAAAGTTTAATTTAAGACCCCCCCCCCCCAAGTCTAAATTCATAGTTTAAAGGTTTAAACATAAGTTCTAGCTTAGAGAAAATTATGAGGGGTGATGCCATCGGCATTTCTGGTTCCCCACCCACATAACGTCAGAGTGGTTCTCTACTAAAAACCAAAACCCTTTCTTGTTTAGCTTAATTTAATGTTAATCTAAACTGACGGTTTGATCTTTGTGGAAGTTCAAAAGAAACCTACTTTATGCCTTATCTGTAAAATTGCCGGGCTTTTACATTTTGGATAGTTTTAGGAAAAACTTTGGGAGGTTGATCTTTTGTTCTTGGAAAACTTAGAAACATAACTGTGGACGGTTGATCTTCTGGGATGTTGAAAAATACTGTCAGATAGATTGTTACCAGCTGATGCTGTTCAGTCTTGCGGGTGTCGCCGGGAGTACTCAGTATTACTTTTTTTACTTGAAAATACGATTGTTTATTCAGAAACACAACTTGTCGTTTTTGTCTGAGTTATATGAATTTCTTGTTGTAAACTCAAGCCTTGTTGCTTTTTAATAATTATTCAGAAGCTGTTCTAGTAAATATAAAATGTAAAGTGTTCTTTTCATATAACTGCATTATTAAAACCAGGAGTTTTAAACTTCAGTTCGTTTGCTAGTGATTAACTGTTTGAGCATAAAATAAATATGTAGCCCAGTTTAGCTTTTATCCTCCGTTAAACAGTTAAATTACATGTTTAACCTGCAGGGATTACCGGTAGTGTTAAGGTTAGGCCCCTTTAATTAGGACCCCGACGCTTCACTCCCCATGCTGGGACAGTAGCCCAAACTGTGCTTATGCCGTAAAAGTCTATATAAACACCGCAAAACCTTAAACTGAAACTCCATGTCAACCAAGGAAACTGGGGGCGTTACAAGCACATCAGCCGTCGTAACGTCCACCGTTACAATTTTCAAGATCATCTGCATAAAAAATGTGGGTATAGACTCAAAAAAGACTTTTCTAGGTGAATTTAACGTCGAGTTATAATGCATTTTAGGTGTTTGTAGGTGGCCATTTTGAAAAACAAGATGACGGACATAAGCAGGGATCGACAATTTTGGCGACAAGTAAAATTCAACACTAGATGATGTTAATCCTTAAAGTGCGGGCGACGAGTATACTCGCCAAAAACACAAGCATAGCTTTGAGTCCTAAAAACAGAGTCCAAAGTATGCACGAGATGGCCAACAATACTAGGTTCCCTTAACAAGCAGACTCTAGAGACGGCCGTGGCCGAGTTGGTAGAGCGTGTGCCTGAAGTTAAAGAGCTCCTTCAAGTTGCTAGTTTGAGTCCCGTCCAGGTTACCCCTACTTTTGTGGAGATAGAAAATTAATTCAGCAGTTAAAGGGTTAAGATGATATTGCAATTGAAAAACCAGACTTGGCAAATTGTCTAAAGTAGAAAACAACTGCCCCTGACTATTTATGAGCTACATCTTGGTCACACAGGAATAGTTTGAATTAAAGCCCTTGCTAGGTTTCGTGTATGGTGGCCGGGCATTGATAAAAAACCTGGAAAAAGTTGTTAAAGCATAAGCTCCCTGTCAACTAACTACGGATGGGAAGGTTTCAGGTAAAAAGCATGCTTGGGAATGACCGGCAAATGTTTTTGACAGGCTACATATTGATTTTGCTGGTCCATATCAAAACAAAATGTTTTTTGTAGCAATGGATGCTTATTCAAAATTCCCTTTTGTCAAAATAATGCACAAAACAACCAGTGCTAGCGAGATAAAATATCTACGCGAATTGTTTGGGTTATTTGGGATAAGCAGAACTATTGTCAGCGACAATGGACCTCAATTTCGTAGTCTTGAGTTCGAAACATTTTTGAAAGAAAATGGCGTGCGTCATGTAAAAATTGTTCCGTATCGCCCTTGTGAGAATGGGGCCGCAGAGGGAACAATAAAGTCAATGAAACGTTCTCTAAAAGCAAGTGTACAACAAGGTCTATCGATAGAAATGCCTGTTAAGAACTATCTCATTCAGTCGCAAAATGTCCCGCACACCACGACCAATGTCGCCTTCCTATCTACTGCTAAAACTCAACGCTAGAACTAGGCTCTCGTTGATGGTGCCTTCCATCGATGACAGAGTCCAAAGAATGAAGACATCATGCAAGAAATACCATTCACAATAAACTCACCAGTATATGTGCGAGACAATATGCTGACAGCAGAAACTCAATGGCAAACCGGGGTGATAAAATCCCAAGATTCAAGAACACGTTACAATGTGCAACTCGGAAATGGTAAAAGCATTAGGAAGCATCTTGACTAGATTAAATCACGTGTTCTGGTGGATGATGACGGAAATGATGCAGTTTCCGCTTAAGTAGTGACCCCACCTGGGTTAGTCTGGAACTCGAATCCGTTGTGAAGCGGGAACTCGAAATGCCACACATGAATCCGTTGGCGTGCGCAAATCCCCACAGAAATATTAACCATTTGTTACCAGTCCAGGAAAAGTTCAAACAAATGCTTTCCCAGTAAGAGTAATGCCCAAGTTAACGTCACAGAACAACCGTGAAGCAACATCGATTGTTAGCGAGACTGACTTCCCCCCGTTGTTGTGGCCTGAAGTGTGTGCAGCCTGAGGTGATGCACGAAGGCGTAGTGCGCCCCCGGTTGCAGTGTTGACGGTTGATCGTGTATGAAACATACTGTCAGATAGACTTTAATCAGTTGCGGCTGTCAAATCTTGCATGTGTCTCAGGGAGCACCCATGATTTACTTTTTCTAATGTGAAAATTTAAACTTTACTCAAACACAAGCGTTGTTTGTTTGAATTGTGAATTACTAACTTGTATATTCCAAACTTGCTACTTTTAAATAATTGTTGTTTTCATTCTCTGTTGCATAAATAAAACCAGGAGTTTTAAGCTTCAGTCGTTTGCTAGATTGATTGTCTTTTAGTGTAAAATATAAATATGTAGCCCATCTTTAATTTTAGCTAGTTAAACAGTTAAATCCACCGTTGGTGGCAGCGATACCGACAGTTTAAGGTTAGGCCCCTTTAATTAGGACCGGCACTCCATCCCCCATGCTGGGACAGTTGTCCATGCTGTGTTAATGAACGTAAAAAGTCGTCGTAAACACCATTGAACCTTAAGCTGAAACTCCACGTACACCAGGGAAACCAGGGGCGTTACAAGCACCTAAGCCGTCGTAGCGTCCGCCGTTACAACTGGTGGCAGTGGTGGGATGAACAGGTGCTGTTCCCGTCAAGCGTTTTCCCCCCTGCCATGCTACATGCCTAGAAGGATGCAAGCCACTTCCAACTAGACGTCTGTGGTCCAGCCAAACATGGCCACGAAGCAGATGCCTGTGACAAGCTAAAAAGTCACGAAGCAGAAGTCGTACTAACGCAAAAAACCATCGTAAGCCGTCGTAGCATCCGCCGTTACACTCAAAACTGTTGCATTCTTTATTTGTTTGTGCAACTCATTACTCAATGTGAAATCCATCGTTTTCCACGTGAAAGCATCGTCGTAGGGCAGATAATAGAGTTTGGGTTAGTGCTCCCTAAATGCAAAATAAAAAAAAACAAGTTGTCGCAATTAACGCACGCCTAAAACAATTTGTTTTTAACAATTGGTTTCTAACAATTTGTGATAGATTTTTCTGAATTTTCGGCCCAATTTTTTATACCCGAATTTTGATCTGAAAAAAGTTGTACTTGGTCAACATAAAAAATTTCATCAAATTTGGTTCAGTAGTTTTGACGTAATATTTTAAAAAGAAACGCCAATTAGTCACTGCTTAGGGAGCTGAGCTCGCTCTGCTCCAATAAATATGCCTACAACTATAGCACCATAAATAAAATGATTAAAATTAAAAACCTGAAATGAATAATGGTCAAAATAATATTTGCAATATTAAAGTATACAAATGGAGTTTATACAAGTATTTTTACTTCTTTAAAAAAGGTAAAAGTCAAAAATCCAATCCTAGGAGTTAGAAAAAGTCGTCTTATTTTCGGAATATTTTTGAAAATAATGAAAAATTTTTAACTTTCCTTTGGTGTAGTCATGATGATCATCGCAAAAGTATAGGCTACAAGTTGTCTGTGTAGCATCATGACTTCTATGAAGAAAAGTTGAGAACTACGAAAACACAAAATTTTGTGGCCTCAGAACTGGATTTGAAATTGGAATGGAATTGTATAAACTCCAATTAAAAATACTGTAATCATAAATATTATCTTGACCATTATTCATTTCCGTTTTGTAATTACTCATTTTATTTATTATGCTATTGTAGCATTCTTGTAGAAAACTTGTAGCCTATTTTTATGATGAGCATCATTGACTACACCAAAGGAAAGTGCAAGAGTTTTTCAGTGTTTTTGGAAAATAGGACCACTTTTTTCTGACTCCTGGGATTGGATTTTGAACTTTTCTTTTAAATAACTAAGAATATATGCTTAAACTCCATATAGTCGTATACTGTAATTGTAAATATTCTATTGACCATAATTCATTTTCTTTTTGTAATTTTATTCATTTTATTTATTATGCTATACTTGTAGGCCTATTTATATTTTTACGCAATCGTTTTTTTAATTCAAATATATTTATAATGTTTTCGATATATAATAACTTATATAACTCCTGGTGCTAGCATATGCCATTCCACATGGACTTTGTGGCTTACACTTGTACACGTAATAAACATATTAATTATTAATATTATTATTGTTTACTAAGAAGCAAGTAACTTAGCGTATTAATCGAACTCCGTAACCCCCCGTATCAATTTCAAGAAATATACGACATACGGGTTTGGTTTGTTTCTACTTACTTCAGAAACAGAATTATATCCAATCAATTTTTGTTTAATCTTGAGTTAATTATATTTTAAAATTTAAACTTTATGTACTATATTTGTTTTGTAGTCGTTATTCTGTTTATATGTGCTCTAGGAGTCACATAAATTTTTGCTGGCGGAACAATGCATTTATTCTGTATTTTTTGGGACAAAACACGTAAGATCAGCAGCAATCCGTAAAACAATGCTATCGCAGCAAATACGACTGCCGCTTATGATTGCGAGCGCCATCTGAAAACTATTTTGGTGTAAATGAAGTTTTTTACGCGCGTAGAATGGAAGATTCCCAACCTTTACCCAAAGGACACTGATCGAAAAACCATGATTGAGCTAACTTACAAATACGGTAAAAACGAAGACTTCATGTTGTTATTAATTTATAAAATATGAATAATAATAATAATAATAATAATAATAATATATAGTTTCGCCCCCCAAGTAGGGGAGGGGATCCAGAAGGGTCACAGATGTGACCACGGACACTGGTCCCAATTTAAAAGTGGTAAGGAGGCATCACTGATAGGAGCGCTTAAGGCAACGGGAGAGATCAATTTGATTTAGTAGCCTCCTGAAGACACCAAGTGAATTCGTAGAAACCACAGCCTCACGGAGGTAATTCCAAGGGACTACAACACGATTGGTAAAGAAATGCTTGCGACAGTCGAGGTTGCATCCCGACACCTTCAATTTCAAGGAGTGGCCACGAGTACGAACTACATCACATCGATCGAAAAAAGGAAGATCCACGGGCAACATGCCATGGATGATCCGATATGTAAGAATCAGGTCAGCTTTGAGGCGTCTAAGTTTAAGGGGCTCGAGACCGACCATACTCAATCGCTGCCCTGAAGAAAAACGGCAAAGTCCACGCAAAGAGCGTGTAAAACTGCGCTGCACGGATTCACGCCGGTCGATATCACCAAGCAGATATGGCGACCACACCGGACTGGCGTACTCCAGGAGAGGCCTAACATATACCTTAAAAGCCCACACCAGAGTTGGTCTGTCATGGCTCAAAAAACACCGCTTAACAAATGAAAGCCTGGCAAAGGCAGATTTGGTTATAATACCACAGTGAATGGATGGCTTTAAGTCGAAATTCAGATGAACTCCAAGATCGCGAATGTATGAAACCGAATTGAGAGGGGAATTGAATAAAAAGTACGGGTGTGAAGGGTTATTTTTCCCAATATGAAAAGCACAACATTTAGAGGTAGAGATTGGTAGTTGCCAGAAATCAGACCAGGATGACACAGAGTTCACTTGGGCTGACAAAAAGTCGAAGTCGGATTCACACAAGACCTCAGACCCGACCTTAAGGTCGTCTGCGAATTTAAGTTTTGGTTTATCAGGCGTAGACGCGGCATTAGTCAGGTCGTTCAAAAAATTGACAAAGAGTAAGGGACCCAATACGGACCCCTGAGGGACCCCCCTAATAATATCAGTGGCAGACGAGAAGGTTCGTTCAATTAAAACCCGCTGGGATCGCCCCATTAAAAAACTGGAGATCCATTTCGACAAGGAGCCACAGACCCCAATCTCTGTAAGTTTAAACAGCAGTTTACTGTGAACAACTGATTCAAACGCCTTTTGAAAGTCGAAATAAATAACATCAGACGGAATGCCCAAGTCAATGGCTGAAGTCCAGCTTTCCATTGCCAAGAGCAGTTGCAATGTTGTCGAACAATTAGGCAAAAAGCCAAACTGGTCCTGGTTTATTAAGTTGTACGATTCCAAAAAAGCCAACAGATCTTCACGAATAATCGATTCCATGACTTTGCATGCCACCGCAGTGAGCGCAATAGGATGGTAATTCCTGGGGTCGGAAGCGCTACCCTTTTTATAAATAGGCACAACATTAGCAGTCTTCCATATAGACGGTAGTTGGCCCTGCGCGAAGGACAACGAAAAGATAAATGCCAGTGCAGGATATTCTCAATTGAAACATGCTTTATAAGAAATGCTGAGTAACCATCAGGTCCCACAGCACGGCTAGGTTTAATTTGGTTTAAGGCGGTGAGAACTCGTGTTTCAGAAAAACTTACATCGGCTAAATGAACTGGTGGGTAAGGTCCAAAAGCATCAGGTGCAATCACCGAATTATTGTCAATGATTCCATTTTCGGAGAATAAGTGATTAAGTAGGTTGGCTTTGGACTTTTTTTCAAAAAGGTAAGATCCTCCTTGCTTAAATGGAGGCAGGGAACGAGCCTTTCCAGTATGTCGTCTGTACAGACGAAAAAGGGAAGAGAGATTTCCTTCTTGGATCATATTCCGTTCAAAATCATTGTGCCAATTTTCAACCAGCAGGAGATAGGCCTTTTTGCTGCTAAGATACGAGGCTTTGAGTGAGGTGGACAAGGGGTTACCTTTAAGTTTGCGCCACAGGGTTAATTTCCTTCTCGCAGCCTTTTTCAACGGTACAGGAAGTTTTGGCTTTCCCGGATGTCCATTGGTCAATTTAACAGAACAGAGTTCAATAAAATAATCGAGCAATCTGGTGAAGCCGGTCCAAGCGTTTTCAACTAAGTCACCGAATAATGGCAGCAGATCTGCCCAATTAATTGTGGCAAAGCAAGAACAAAGTCCGTCGAGATCCAGCTTTCTTTTTGAGGTGGAACAACACTCTGTAGAATATTCCCCACAATTCACCTCAAACTGAATCATACAGTGGTCGCTAGAGCCTAAGTTTTCGACTTCGCATATCCCAAATATAAGTCGTGGATCAGAAGAAAATAAAAGGTCAAGCGTATTGGAACCCCGAGTTGGAAAAGAGACTAACTACTGCAGACCCAGTTCCACCACCAAATCAAGTAATACACGGTGGTGGCTACAAGATGTAGTAAGAAGATTCCAGTCGATACTGGCCAAATTAAAGTTGCTAAGAAGTATATTTTGATACGATGGTCTCAACGAGGAAGTAATATAGGTTGCCACCTTTGTAATTAGTTGAGTGTCAGAACTGTCAGGGAGATAAAGCAAAATAAAATTTACGCCTATAGAAGGTAATAAAACATTGATCCCCTCAACATCAACCCCAACCGAGGAAAGAACAAGTGGTAAGTTTTTCTTGTAAATACATGCAAATCCACCGCCCCTAGACCGCCTGTCGGAACGTAAGACACCATATGGGAATAATCCAGTAACCTCCGAATCAGTGATGCCAACGTTTAACCAAGTTTCGACGACAAAAAATAGATCAAAAGAAGACTCCGCCATGAGAACATGCAAATGACTAAGATTCTTCACCAAACTCCGAGCATTCAGTGAGAGACACAATAAGTTTGAAGCACAACTAGATGTTCCATGATCCACGTCCAAAAAGTGGGGACTAGCCCCCATTAAGGATTTCAGTTTTCCGAAGGGAGTAGGAGTGTATTTATTTCAGATCGTAGAACCGATTTTCCTCTCACTGTCAGGTGATAGCCATCCCTGGCCGTCAGGGTGCGATCTGACCAGATGTGTGAATCGACGGACACGAAATTAAAATTCATTGTAATGCACATTTGGCGGAGTAGCGCATTTGTATGAGTCACAATTTGGTTCGCATCACGGTATCTCGCTCCGATTCATGGAAAAGGGCAACAAACGAAACCTTGCAAAGTGGGCGTACGCTTTTTATCGTATGTGCAAGGTCGGAAAGATGTTTAACTATACTATTTGGAGGATCAGCGTTGACGTTATTTGATCCAGCACAAAGTACGAAGCTAGCGTCATCAGGTGAGCCAGAGATGATGTCTGGAAGATTTGCCAATAAAGTTTGAGCCGTTGCGCCCGGGTAAGTCCAAACCTCGACTCAGAATGCTTGTTGCAGATAATGCCCCGAACATGGGAGTCACCAATTACAACAATAGGGCACATCTTCTGGCAGGCAATGGGGACTTGGGGGAACCAGTGAGTTATTCGTAATTCCTCCAATTACTCGTTCCAAAGAGGCATTTGCCTCATGTGCGTGATTTCTGTCATTACATAACTCGGTTACCGTTTCGATAAGATCTGATGATTGAACAGTGGCTGGTGTCGAACTGGAGTTCCAGAGGCCATGGATTTCCAGATTCAATGATCAAGGCTTTTCGTTATGTAACGATGTTGCCTTTACCTGATACTCATCATATTTCTTTTGAATGTCTCTAAATCGTTTAGCTTTTTGTTGCCAATTTATTTACTTAAATCAACTACCTAAACAACTTTCATTTCATTGTGGTCAGGTCATCGTGGCTAGACAAACAGTGGCAGAACTAGCGAGCCAGCACATATAGGCGTGACCAGATTAAAAGTATTTAATAATTCCTGGCTAATTTTTGCTAGTTGAAATTGTGATATGAAATTTAAATTTGGTCAGTAAAAAATTTTCACTATTTGCATTTTTTCTTTGAATGATTAATCTGTAATTTCATAGATCAATCGTTCAAAAGAAAAACGCAAAAAGTGAAAATTTCTTACTGACCAATAATTTTTCGATAAATAAACAATAAATCAGAAGGTAAGCGGTTAACAAAGCAAACACTCTGCATTAAAGACCAGCCTTGTGCTGATACAAGATGACTAAGCTGGAAAAAAAAAGAAAATTAACTGCCCCGACTGGGACTGAGAAAGACAGAAGTTTACATTTAATGTCTAAACTATACACATTACCTATTTTATAGCAGATTCCCCCTTCGAGCACTTACTTCCCCTAGAAAGTTGTCTTCCCTGCCGGGCTCATAATACTGCGCATGTCCAGAAGTAAGCTAGCCTTTATAAGCCCCAGCGCAGCGCTTGCCATCATCTTTCTCCAATCCTCCAGAACCTAGTCTCATGGAGGTAAGGCTGGGCGGGTTTTAGGTAATGTATATTTTCTTATTAGGCAATAAAAACTAAAATCAACCAGGTGCAGGCCTTGGTATTTTAGTCTTTTTATAACTGACGAAAATCAACATTACCTATTTTATAGCAGACTTCGTCACCTCGGAGGAGGGCTAGGTTTGAGCTACCGGCATTACGAGCTGGCGACCCCAAGGAGCAAATCCCAGTGACGACAACCTTATATTCCCAACCATCCTCGCGATGGTTTCGTGGTGCACTGGTACTTCCAAAGCAGTAGCACGGAGTGAGGATAATTCTGTTGAGAAGCTTTCAGCAATAGTTAGTACAGAGCGGATGTTAAAATCCACGTTCTCCATATCACGTACGGAAAGCTGGACCCCAAGAGTTAGTGCTGCCGTTAGCACGGAGGCTGAAGAGAACGGCAGTGGTTCGGATTCTGGCGGAGTTACGGCTGGCGAGATAAGGTCCGAAGAGGGTTGAAGTGGTGAGGTATCTTCTTGCTGCGGCGGATCGGGGCGGGCGTCTTAGAGACAGTTGGTGGCGGATAAGGAGGAGCGTGTGGAGCACTGTGACATAGCGGATTATTTTTCGTGTATTTAACTCATTAAATGAACATCCTAGATTAGAGTTACATGAAAACCAGAGGCCGTCGGGAACGGTGGAGGGATGGCTAATGGAGAAGTCATGGCAGACAAACCTTGGCCGAGAAACGCGGAAGGCCATCCGCAAGAGGATGCGGAACAGGAGCGTGCAGAAAGACGCCAACTCTCTTATAGAGCGGCGGATGGCGACCTTGTTGCACATGAGCAGGATTGGTTGCAGATCGCAGCAGAGCAGGAGGAACACGGGCAAGGTGCTACCTGCAAAACAGAAGCCGATGAGAATGGTTGCGGTGACTAAGGAGATTACGGCAGCGAAGCATGGCCTGGAGGTGCAGATGCGGAGAGTTCGTTTCAGGAGGAGGCGGAGGAGGAACTGGTGTAGAGGAGATGACACGTCCCACGCTGAGCTGCGGATGGTGTTTTCTGTTACACAAGAGCAGGGTGGATCGTGGCGGAGCGAAGGGAACTCTGATAACCAATATTTGGACCCGCCGACGGGTCGGTGTTGAGAGGAATGGGAGGAATGATCCAAGGGGCTGAAGAGGGGAAGCTGCTTCCTCAGCTGCCACCTTCCTAGCTGCAACTGGAAGTAAGAGACGGAAAGAGCGCATCTTCGTTGACGGTGATCCTTCCTGAAGGGAGTGTACGGCCTGGTTGGTGGCAGACTGTCCGCACGGAATCGGGGATGAGGTAATGGTGCCATCTGGAGGAACAACCGGAGGCGGATTAGAAGAGAGGAGCAGAGCACCCAGTGGACCGACTGGTTGCAAGGAGTCCTGACCTGCAGGATGTTCAAGGATCGTAACCTCAGGACCAAAAGAACCCATCGGAGCAGGGGAGAAGGACGTTGAGCGAGCTATTCGTCCTGTAGGCGTACCTCTAGCGTGAGACGTTATAGTGGCAGACGACAGCGGAGGCAGATCGAGGAGCGTAAATCGCACAACCGCATACGAGGTTGGTGGAGATAGGGATGGCCGAGAAGCCAATTCCAGAGAGAACAGGCTGCGTAATTCTGATGTGGAGAAGGCAGAGGCGCAGGATAGCGGACCAGAAGAGGTGACGCAGCCTGTAATGCATAGGAGGTGGTAATACCGGAGCGGAGGACAAGGAACGGGAACCGCGGATGAGAAGAGGCCGCGAGCATCATGTGCAGAAGGCGACAGTGCCTGGGTGCCCCGGCTCGTGGCGGAACGGCCACAAAGAATACGGGATGCAGTGTCGAATTGAAGGTTCGGACAGAAAAGGGTTAGCTAAAAGCACCACCGAGTCCAAGGATTCCTGTTCCGCACTTACTTCAAGCATCTCTACATTCCTAGAAGGACAGGGCTCTAAAGGGACTGACAACACAGAGGGTGTCGGGCGAACCAATCCTTCCTTCGGTGTCCCCTTGGCTCGTGGCATAGCGGAGCGTAGCGGGATGGAGCGCAGGCCGGATCGTGAAGCGTGAAGAACAGTACCCGTCTAAGACGGTGGTTAGAGAAGAAAAGATCAGCCGGATCAGGCAGTCCGATGTTATACATGAAGGAGGCTGCGCAGTAGGATGCGCAGTGGGTAGTGACGTGGATGGATATCTTCAACGGAAACTAAACAAACCTCGGGCAATAATTAAGGGGTCTGCGCAGTTCCCATGCACAGCCGGCTGCGAGGAGTCAAAGGTGGAGGAGAATGACAGAGGGACCCACCAGAATAGCAGCATCAACAAGAAGACAGGTGGTCAAGTCCAAGGGAAGGTGCCGATCTTTGTCGTCAAATAACATACTTACCAACGTGAGTGACAACAGTGCCATACAGAGGCAGGCGGCTAGTGCCTTTCGGAAGGCGGATAGCAACGCGTCCCACCTCCCACGCCTTGCAGCAAGCGGAGCGCTGGGGAACGGGAGGCCAAGGGGAAGGAGCGAGCGAAGGCAGAAGCAGATGGTCGAGCAGTAGACAAGTGGCCTGTTGATGCCGGCCGAGATGTTAAGGCCTGAATCCCAAAAATAGATGCTGGCCGTGAACGGGCGAGGAGCGTAGGGGATCGTGGAGATAGTGAGAGGAACTCTGGCGAGTGGGGCGGTAACATTGTAGCAAGGCAGAAGCGGACGAGGGATCGACGGAGCCCTCGAGGTCGGAACGCTCCTCTGTGTGCCTGCTGAGGAAAATGGGAAAGAAGATGCCGAAAGGTAACAGAAGCAGGATTACGTGGGGGCAGAAAGCCCTAACCTGAGGAACCGGAGTGCGCCCTGAACGTCGATCAGGTGAAGCCGACGGAGGCGGATTGCAGAGTCAGGAATGAACGGCGGATCGTCATCCAGCACCTTGTTGTCGGTGGAAGAGTTGGAAGAGGAATCGTCAGGCGCTAGTTAATGGCGGGACGACGGAGCGAGAACAGGCGTCAGTCGAGTCCGCAATGGCCGAAAGGAACGGCGAGTCCAACAGGCGGATCGTCGAGGAAGCGGATCGTGGAAACGGAGCGTCTTCGGAGCAGGAGCGTCTTCAAAGCGGAGCGGGGAAGGCTCAAGAGCAACCACGCGCAGTGATCGCCCTAGGAGAAAGATGATGGTAAGCGCTGCGCTGGGGCTTATAAAGGCTAGCCTACTTCCGGACATGCACAGTATTACGAGCCCGGCAGGGAAGACAACTTTCTAGGGGAAATAAGTGGTCAAAAGGGGAATCTGCTATAAAATAGGTAATAGAGATTTTCGTCGGCTATAAAAAAAATTTATTTCTGCACCGCGTTGGATGCTCCACTGTGTATTACTAGTTTGATTATCGGCATTGATTTACTCGTGTCTATTCTATATTATGATGGAAGACGGCATTTCTTTGTCTTCTTTAAATGTAGCATTACAATACGTACTATTTTGTTGCGACTTTTCTGAACTCTGAATCTGCAAAAGGCCACATTCAATCAGATTATACTACGGATAATGATTTGTTAACCAGGTTAACTAGATAAAACAAATGAAGAGAACTATGGATTCAACATTATGGACTACTGTGGGTAAAATTTGTTAACTTGGTGACGCATTATTTTCGAGAGGTTACCACTAGTAGCCCCTAGCTAGGAAATATTAATCTCACTCACACAGATTTTTCAACTAAAATACGTTACTGTATCTGTAACAGTCGTTTAATGTTAAAGAAACAAAATTAGCCGTCATAATGTTAGCACCTTTGCATTTATTCGTTTGATGTTATCAGGCTGTATACATATCCCTATCGTACGAATTTAACTCAATATTATTTCTCAGATACCTTTAAACATGAAACTCTTTTTCGATAAAAATAAAAACATGTCTATGCGAGACCACGCCACCATACATCTTTATTTCCTGTTCCTCTTAAGCCACATTTGCCTGGTTTGTGCTGTCACCCCCTCGCTCCCCATCCTGTGTTTTTCTATTGGTTATTTATGTTCGCAGCTTTTCAGTTGTAGCTTTGTTTGTAGCTTTCAAAATGAGGCCAAATTCTCAGGTTTGGGCAAACATAACCAACGTGTTGGCGTGCCCTTCTATTTATGGGGATTCTCAGATAATGTCAAATTTTCACTTTTGAAAACTGAAATTTGTATCACAAAACTGTTTAATTTTTGTATTTTCTGCATGTAGAAAGGCTATTTTGCATGAATTTATGACTTGCAAGGAAACAAATTTTACCAATAAAAAGTTATGGGCCTTAGAATTGTGTTGAATGAGAAAAAATGTCATTACCGTCACGCTCTGTTTTATGGCTGCTTTCAATAGTTCTTTGACTTGCATGGGTTGACGTTTTGATATATTTGAGTAACCAACCACCATGTAAATGAAAATCAAGGAGATACTTCAATTGACTGAATAAGAACCGTTAAAATTTTAATTTTTTGCTGCAATATTGTAATTTTTCACATTTTACATCAAAAAGTTTCCTTTATTGACTTATTCTGATGCCGAGAAGACATTAAGTAATTTTTTTTATTGTTCACCCTAATATAATGAAACTATTTCTGAGCCGTAACACCCTGTAATGATTGTGAAGTGTAATAAGGCAATGAAAACATGCACTGTTATGGTAAAGACATAACTGTGATGGTAATGACTAGCTCTTCCAGGAATAACATTGGAACTGAAATTTCAGTTAAATCGATTTGAAATTCAAGTGTTTGTAACTAACTGGAAATATCCTACAAGCTTTACAGTGAAGATTTCTTCAGTGTTCTCTCCCCCTTCCTTCCCCGCACAATATCTGCGTCATTACCAACACGTTAAATCATTATCATAACGATTTTTGTTGCTGAAAAAATCCACTTATCGGTAGATGTTAAGCCTAACGTTAGTTTCAGCTACGTACATGTTCAATACAAGTACCTAAGGTAATTTTCTGAGTTTACAAGCTTACGTAACTATTTCGTACAGGGTATGGTAATGATGGTTCTTATTTATACCCTCCTGATTCTAGCCTTTAGTTGCTTTTCCTACACAATAGGATGAGTTCGTGCTGCCGAATTGTTGCATGATGTATCAGCTCTATGGCCAATAATGCCTGTAACGGTACGACACATAATAAGTCTGATATCTAGTGACGACTAGGACAATTAACAATGAGCGTTACGGTAATGATGGTAGAAGTTTGGGACGGGCATAAAATTGGCAAATTACAAAAATTCAGGACTACAATTGGCATAATACCAGCAGATTTTAAATATTCAACACTTTTTGAAAATAGAATGCAAGGACTTGTAATATTTTGAGACAATTTTGCATGTCGAATGTTGTATGCAAGCCAAGTCTCATAGGTGTGGAACGCGTTATGGTAATGATATTTTCGTTATTAAAGCATAACTGACAACTTATCTCAGTTTATTTTAGCTATGAATATCGTTCATATATGTTGTATAAGTGTCGCTCATCACTTGAGTGCCAAAAATTATTCAGAAAACAAGAAATTGTTTTGGTAAGACGATCGAGACAAGAAATTTGGCATTATCTGAGAATCACCCTTATATCCGTTCCTCCCGCCATACAATTTGGTAGAAAACAATGAAACCCTCGTTGAATCACGGAGGTGTGGCATACATTAGTGTGCGTCTTAATAAGAGAACTTGAAATCATTCTACGAAAAACACGCACAAATAAACCATTTTTAATTTTTTTGTAATTCTTATTTATTTACTTATCGAGACAACTTTTTGTGACGACTGGAAAGAGAAAAAAAAGCTGCGCATCACACACAAAATGTTTCACCAAGTCCGACGTTAAACAAGCATCCAGGGGTGCTGCATTATTAGTCCTCGATGTAAGCAGCAAATTTTTCAAGAAAACTGCACTTTGTGAGGATAACACAATCTCCCGTGTACTTCATGTTCACACCCATGAGAAACTTTTAGGAAGGGGTGCCCCCTAAAACCCATCCAAAAAACAACATGACGGCCGTTTTTGTTTTTTAAATGGCCGCCGTACAATACAAAAATTCAAAATCATACTAACGTATGTAAGTTTGGTGTCAATTGCTAGGTTTTAATGTCTGCCGAATTAAAAAAAAATGCTCTAAAAAGCAGCCAGACTCCACACGACAAGATATCCAAGATGGCGGCCAAAATGGTGGCAAAATTGAAGTGTTTTTCATAATTTTAAAATATACTAAGAGTAGGGCAGATTTGAATTATTCCTCAACAAAATGAGTTCGCTTGCAATGACTAGTAACTAGCAAAAACACCAGCTCAAATCTGTAGTGTATGTATTAGTAATTAGGGATTAAGCTGCGGTTGTTTCTCTATGCTATAGCACTGCATTTTTCTTCAATTCACCGTAAGTTACATCTTTAATGTGATGCGGTAGCAGTTCTAATTAAAATAAATGGCTGTATTTAGGCATAGATATCGGGTGGAGGTATATACTTTTCAACATGGATAATTAAAACGATTTATTGTAATTGAGAGCTACGCTACTGCAGTTTATCGACGTTGTAGTGATGTGCATTTTGAGTCTAATTACCATAAGTTACGTCTTTAAAGTTCTGCAGTAGCCGTTATAGTTAAGATAAATGGATATAATTAGGCTTAGATGAAAGGATGAGATGTATGTTTTCCAACGAGCGTAATTAAAATACATCCATTAATCATAATTAGAACTGCCACCGCATCACGTTAAAGATGTAACTTAGAGAATTTCCGTCAGCATTGAGCTTCAGCACAGATAAACACTTATAGCTTATCTCCTAATCACGAATACCGTTTTTATTACCTATGTTGGAATATACATTTTGCCACCATTCATATAATCCTAATTACATCCATTTATCATAATTAGAACTGTCACCATGTCACTTTAAAGATGTAACATAAGGTGAATTGAAGAAGACATCATGGGGCTACATCGCAGCGCAACAATAGTAGCTTATCCCCTAATTACAATAATCCGTTCTAATTATCCTTATTCGAAAATATACATCTCCATCTTTCATCTAAGCTTAATTAGATCCATTTATCTTAATTCGAACGGCTATTGCAGTAGTTTGAAGATGTAACTTGCGGTGAATAGATGCAAAAAGCACAGAACTACAGTGTACATAAACTGCCGTACCTCAGCTCCTAATCACAAGTAAACATTTTAATTGCCCTTGTTCCAAAATACATTTCTCCACCTTTCATCTAAGTCTACTTACACCTATTTGTCTTAATAAGAACGGCTACTGCGGCACTTTAAAGATGTAACTTGTGATAAATGGACGCAAAAAACACAGTGCTAAACCGTAGATAAACTACCGTAGCTTAGCTCCTAATTAAAATAAATCGTTTTAATTGCTCTTGTTCCAAAATACACTTCTCCATCTTTCATCTAAGTCTACTTACACTTATTTGTCTTAATTTTATTGTGTAAACTTATTTACGTTGCTTTTTAGTGCGCTGATGTCTGATGTGTCGGCACTCCAACTCTAGGTGAGGTGGGTGGAGTGTTGGCGCAGACCTCTGCAGTCCAGTAGGGCATTATATGTAATCTCTACCCTCGTTGTATTGGTGGCCACTTGTGGCACTAGTGTTTTGTCATTTAACGTTGATATAAGCCGCCGCATACATACCACTTTACAAATATTGTGATATAGCATCCACTAAGCTGGACTATTAACCTATTATTTGTATGCATTTGTGCATATTTTAACGTAAATTATTCTCAAAAACTCTACCGAAACTCGTCAATTTTATTTAAATACCGGACATTTTGGTATATCTGTTTTTATTTCAGAGATCTCCCAAGAAACTGCGACCAACAGTAACAAACCATAGACTAAAGGCTTTCTTCAGTATTCCTTCTACTGTAAATTGTCTATTAAACGCCCATGGACAGTTCAAATTAATTTGATAAAAAAGTGGAGGGGCGTTAACAAAGCTACAAGATTTCTGATCTCAACGTATTTTTTTGGGTAAGCGTTTAGGCCTAAATCCATCGTCGAAAAGTTGATTATTCACATGCGTGATCTGGGTTCAATCTAGCATTAACACAATGGCTTTATTCTCATTTAATCACAAATTTAGTTTAATAGATCATCCTCCTTCCAATATGTAACCTAATTCAAAGTTAAAATTAATTTCTAAACATCATCAACCTTCAAAACAGACACGCGATTCAAGACCGGAAAACGCCAAGCAAGTAACGCATACCGGACGGGGGGACTGGATGTTTCAAGCGCTTAAACAGTCTGGACGCGTGGAACCTCGCATGGTTCCTCATGTTCATTACCGAGGCTCCACAGGTCCAGACCTACGCGTCCACTTCGCCAGAACTTCCACCTTAGATGAAAATATATAACTCTGGAGATAAATGCGTCAACACACACGTTTCTCGGTGGTGAATCACGTTGTCTGTTTTGAATGTTGGTGATGGTTAAAAATTAGCTTTAACTTTGAATTCTGTTAGATATTGGAAGGAGGACAATCTAATAAACTAAATTTGAGAATAAATGAGGAAAAGGTATGGCATTTTCACTAGACTGAACCCATATTACGCACATCAATGATCGATCGCATAGGCCTAATATTGCCAACTTCTCCATGATTACAAACGCTCCGGTGAATCGTGTTGGATTAAATGTTGATTTTGTTAAATTTATGAATCTTTTTGTTACATTTTGCTGCAGAACACCAATATTTAAAGGGGTAAAACGTTGATTTCGTTAAACGTTTGAAGCTTTTAGTCAAGTTCACGATTGGCTAGGAGGAGGGTTGAGAAACCTCTGCCTCCCAATTAAACCAAGCTGTAGCCTCTCCTCCATATCCTAGCTCACAGATCTCAAAGCCAACAGTTACTATGCCGGTCGGGGGTGGATATGTCCTGTCCGAAAACTGCCATGCTGAGCAGAGGTTAGAGCTTGTAAGTAGTTGCAACTAGTTTAAAATCTTAAAAGTATTTATTTTGGGCTTCTTTCAAAATTTATAGTTTATATTTTAAGTTAACCTTAGGATTTGAAACTCGATTATGTTAAGACTAAGCCATCGGCATTTCTGGTCAAGTCTAACATAACTTAAGGATTCATGGGCCCTTACTAAAAACATCACAATACCAGGGTGGCCTGGTTGATTTTTGTTTCTATTGCCAAACGAAAATATACATTACCTGATTTTTAGCATTCTCCTTCTCTTCATGCTGTTTGATCCAGCGATTAAAGACTTCGGAGCGTTGTCAGCGCCGCTACCTTATGCACATCTTATCTGCGCAACCTCCTTGGTATATAAGCTGAGACGGCGGCCGTTGCCTCTATATAGTGTGGCCGTGGCGACACAGAGGGGAGGAGAGTGGGAATGTTCAGGTAATGTATATTTTCATCAAGCAATAAAAACAAAAATCAACCAGTTCCGCCTGGTATTTTGATGTTTCTATGCCACGAAATTTACATTACCTGATTTTTAGCATTCCATACACCTCGTCAAATGGCGGTGGGCACCACGTGACAACTTACCCTAAGGTAGCACGCTGGATCACCAAAAGTATAGAACTTAATTTGCCACGAGAGAAGAAAAACAAGTTGGTGGAGGAGGATCCTCGTGTGCTGAAGGGGATGTCATAGTATCCGTCTAGTGGCCACAAAAGGGCCTAAACGGTATAAGCCATCGGCGTGCGCCGTCATATCTCGTAAGTAACGAAAGGTGAACACCGTCAAATTCCTCCAGGAAGCGGCTTCCATTATGTACGTGACAGGAATGTTGCTGTGATAGGTCCAGGGAGGAGAAGTTCACGAAGCTCATGAGTGTCAAAGGAATATCGTTGTATGCACAGTCGATGTCTACAGCGTTATAGGCTTGAAGGACGATAGTCTTTATCCAAGTAGCGACCATCCTGGCTGCGGTTTCCCCATATTTAGCAATAAAAGGAAGAAAAAGCAGTGTACGACCGTGTAGAATAGGTTTAGACGCTTTCAGGTAGAACATCTCTCTGGTTCGTCTCCTAGAATTTGGGAGAGGGCCGGAATGATGAACGGAAGAGACCCTTCAGAAGGTCGTTGTGTTTTCGCCCGGACGGAGGAACGTGGGGTGAGAGTAACCACGGAGTGGTCGTCAAGAAAGCAGTCCGCTGGGGTGGCTGACAAATTCTGAACTTCGCAGCAAGGGAAAAAAGAAAAAAGGTCCTTCGAGTGAGATGGCTAAGTGCACAGGAAGACTGAGGCTCGTAAGGTGCGGTGAGTAGGGAAGTAAGCACGAGAAAGATCTCCCAATCCGGAAAAAAATAGCCGAACGACTGGCCGTTCCAATTCGAAGGACTTCCCTAGAGCCGACACGCAGAAATTGTCAATAAGGGAAAGGCTGCCCGCAGCTCGAAAGACAGTGTTCAGGGCAGAGGGATAAACGAGGATGGTGGAGCCCCGAAGTCCTTTGCTGAACAGGTGATCTAGGAAGCGCAGGAGTTCGGGTACAGTGGGACTAATCGGAATAACTTGTTGTGCGAGACACCAATGAAACCACTTTCGCCAGAGGCTGTCGTAAATTTTATTGGCAGAGGCCCGAACTGCCCCACAAGTGATGCGAGAGGCTTATTCTGAAGAAATTCCTGTTGCTTCAAGTAATCGGATGATAGAAGCCACCCGTGGACTGTGGTCGTGGGTGGAACACGGTCCCCCGGCGTTGAGACAGGAGGAACTGGGAGACTGGAAGGGCTCAGAGCAAGTCGACCAGGAGGTGTAGAAGTAGAGGGAACCAAGTGGCCGATGGCCAATTCGGGGCTACGACGATGAAGAGGCCGGGGAACCGGGAGATCTTGCGAAGCACCAGGGCCAGAAGCCTCGTGGGGTAGGGAACAAGTAACCGAAGAGAAGAGCCCAATCGAGAGTCAGGGCATCCACTGTCCAAGCTTGATCGTCGGGGACTGGGCTGACGAAGTGGGGAAGTATGCCATTGAACCTCGTGGCAAAGAGGTTTACGATGGGACGGCCCCATAGAAGGAAGACGGCTTCGCAAACAGACATCTTGAGTGTTCATTCTCCTGAAGCCGGGGAGAGTCAGGACAGGGAACCTACAATCACATTGTGGTTGCCCGGTATATGAAGGGATAGAAGGACCGTGTTGAGCAACCGGCAAAGATTTCTGAGGTCATGTGGTGGAGTGACTGGAACCGGGTCCCGCCGCCTTTCTGCAAGTCAGCTACTGCAATGGTGTTGTCGATGTGAACTTGGACTACTTTGTTGGCCACGTCGCGCCGAAAATGCCGGCGTCCGAGGAGGACGGCATATAGTTCCAGAAGGTTGATGTGGTCCACGGTGTTTGGTGGCCAAATTCCCCAAACAACACGGTCTTTGAGATGAGCCCCCCCACCCTTTGCGAGAGGCATCCGTGAACAAGTGGAGATGAGGAGACTGTCATTTTTCTTTGAACACAACTCCATCTTCTCCCTATTCCAGTTCAGGTACCGAGCACAACATGACTCCATCTGTGCTGTTAGGCATTATATCAACCTTGTGAAATTATTTCACGAAAATGACAAAAATTGCTTTACAGTTGCCCTTGACATTACTAATGCCTTTAACTGTGCCTGGCATCCAAAAATTCTTGCTGAGCTAAGAAGATTTAGAGTACCAGCAAACCTTGTGTCTTTGATCCAAAATTTTTTGTCTACAAGAATCTTTTGGGAACCCAACAGCTTCATATGGAACGAGGATGACTACAGGGCTCATGTCTTGGACCAGTAATTTGGCTAGTGGAGGAGATGATGCAGACCATCAATCTTTATCCGAACGAAGCAGCGGCAACCCAGGTTGTCACTGATGACACCCTCATACTCTTGGTTCCACTTCTGTACCGAAATCGTTAAATTGTGGCAACTTATTGAAACTGATCTTCCCCGCTGGGCCACGGCTAATAAGCTTAGTTTCAACCCAAATAAGACCACTTCCTTATTCCATCCCTCTCGATATGGAGTTAAAACTAAGAGTTGGAACCTACCTTCGCAGATCTCATCTCCATTCTAACACTCCAATTATTACTTTCTGTGACAGAAGAATTGTTCCCTACGAGAGTATTAAATATTTAGGTTTCGAGATAGGTGCACCATTTTTATGGGAAAAACACTTCGCACATCTTTCAAAGATTACACCTGTAACTAAGCAGATTCGAATAGTTGCTGCAAAGAACTGGGGAATCACTGCCACTGTTCTTAGAATTATATGCTTAAGATGCTTCTTGCCATTGTTGCTCTGTGGTTCTGATATTTGGGGCTACCATGCTACTAGAATTAAAAAAAAAAAAACAATACTAGACAGTGCTTGCAGACCTTTTCTGCTCTTGATGACAAAGGCATATAGAACGGTCTATACTGAATACTGATGCATTTCATATTCTTGCTGGCGTTGTTCCTTGCTCCATTGTCACACATAAAAGTTTTGTACATTGTTGACAGAATTCGTCAACTGATTTTTGAAAGCAAGAGTTCCACCGTCGATTTTTCTACATCCTACTAAAAGAATTACACACGAGATTGCCAGTTACGATGAGAAGACATGTACTCAAACATGCATATTCACAGACGGTTCGAAGACTCATGACGGCACTGGCTGCGGGTTTATTGTCTTCTTTAATGATTCGGAAATACACTCAGATAATTACTGCCTTGATTTCAAAAATTCCATTTTCCAAGCTGAAATCCAGGCCTTAATTATGGCAATGAGGTTTGCAATCGACTTCACGACTGATACTGCACTAATGGACATCTACTCAAGACTCCATGGCTGCACTGAAATCCATCGCTGGAATTACACCTTCCACTTTTCAAGTTGAAGTTGCACAGAAATTACTAGAAACTGTCTGTTCTGAAAAACTTGTTAGCGTCAACTGGGTACGTGTGCACCTGGTGATAATAAAGGAAATGAAACGGCAGATCGTCTTGCAAAGGATGGTACAATGCTACCAGATGTGCAAACTCTTCTTTTTCTCGTCCATTTTTTCGAAACACAGTCCGAGATTGACACAGTCCGAGATTGACTCTTTCTGCTTGGCAGGGCCACTGGGATAGGTCAGTAAAGGGTCGACCTCTCTACGTTTTTCGCCCGAAAGTCGAACTCAAAGAACATTTTCTTCCACATAAAGTCGTGCAACTCATCACTGGTCATGGCAACTTTGATGAATTTTTAGAAAGGATTAAGACGAAACAAGACCCGAAATGCGAATGTGGCTTCGTCCTTAAAGATCGGTAGGGAGCATGTGCTTCGTCATTACCTCCTACCTTTCCGAGAATGTGCACGAGCTGTGTTTCTGCTGAGGGTGGTGCTTGCCAGTTTCGACTAGGATCAGCAAGAGGCATGCCTTAGGCAGTTTTGTGATGCTTTCTGCAAGTTCTGCTGCCACATTGTTCGTGATCATGATATTTGATGCAACCGAGACTTTCTGGGCGAGTTTTGTGTTGTGTTGTCTAACTAGTTTTCTCTTATATTTGGCTACGGCTATAACGTTTGTTACGAGTGTTTATTTCACACATTCATGAAATTATGTTTTGATGGCTTATACAGGGTGGTCCACAAAAAACTGACGACCCAACGTTTTTTTAAGTCCAACTTTTCTAGTTAGCACCCCTCAGAACCACGAGAGGACAGAATCTTCCTGTTTTATTAGATTTAATTTCTGTCCTCTCCTGGTTATGAGGGATGCTAACTAGAAAAGTTGGACGAAAAAGTTGGGTCGTCAGTTTTTTGTGGACCACCCTGTATTATGTGAAGTGGTTATATTATTATTATTATTTTTTTTTTGGATGACTTTCATCCTAGACTTTAACTGGTTTGATTTTAATGCTTAACTTTCCTCTGCGAGTATTTGTTTTAATAATTGTTTTTGCTGTGCATTTTCTTTTGTTTGGTGGAGCTATACTTTTGGGTGGTCTACTACATCTTTTCTTATATTATTTTTTTTTACTTTTGGGTTAAATGTTGTCTCTTGACCTTCTTTCCCCGCTGATTTTGAGTAGTTTAGCGGTTTTGGTGGATGCGTTTGTTTGGCTGTGGTTGCTCCTCCACTCCATGGGTTTCCACTAATGTAGTGTCCCTGGCACCATGTCCCGTGAGGCCGGGTGCGTTGTCGAAACCTTTCACTGTCCATATCTACTTTCCTTTAATTTTTTTTTTTTGTGTGTGCTGTGCGACCAGTTGTTTCCTTTTCAAATGGGCTTTCACTTTGTAATCTTACTACTTTTGTTTTGGATGGGTTTTTCATTGGGGCATCCTACCCTTGTTTTTAGCCTTTGGTTTTTAGCTTTGTGTTCTACTGATCCTCTTTCCCAGCTGGTTTTACGGCGATTCGTAGTGTTGGTGGATGGATTCATTTGGCCGTGGTTTCATTTTCCCCCACTTCATGGGCTTCTTCATGGGGCTTCCTAGGCGCGATGCCTTCTGGGCGGATGCACGTCAAATGACGTTGTCCCTATTTACTATCTAGTGAAACCATAGCCAAGGGAACGGGCTTGGCAGAATCAGTGAGGAAAGAAGACCCTGTTGAGCTTGACTCTAGTCTGGCTCTGTGAAGACATGAGAGGAGTAGTATAAGTGGGAGGCAGCAATGTCGGAAGTGAAATACCAGTACTTTCATCGTTTCTTTACATATTCGGTGAGGTGGGAGCGAGTTTCCCGCGCTCACGCTTCTAGCGCCAAGCCCGGGGACTCACGATTTCCCCAGGCGACCCGCTCCACAGACACTGTCAGGCTGGGAGTTTGACTGGGGCGGTACATCTGTCAAATGGTAACGCAGGTGTCCTAAGGCGAGCTCAGCGAGGACAGAAACCTCGCGTGGAGCAAAGGCAAATGCTGGCTTGATCTCGATTTTCAGTACGAATACGGACCGCGAAAGCGTGGGCTATCGATCCTTTTGACTTTAGGAGTTTAAGTAAGAGGTGTCAGAAAAGTTACCACAGGGATAGCTTTCTTGAGGCAGCCAAGCGTTCATAGCGACGTCACTTTTTGATCCTTTGATGTCGGCTATTCCTATCATTGCGAAGCAGAATTCGCCAAGTGTTGGATTGTTCACCCACTAACAGGAAACGTGAGCTGGGTTTAGACCGTCGTGAGACTTGTTATTTTTACCCTACTGAGGACTTGTCAATGCGATAGTAATCCTGCTCAGTACGAGCGGAACAGCAGGTTCGCACACTTGGCACGTGTGATTGGCCAAGCGGCCAGTGGTGCGAACCTACCATCTGTGGGATTATGACGAACGCCTTTAAGTCAGAATCCCGCCTAGACACGGCAACAAAATGACACGCGCTTTGAGCCGAGTGACGTACCGCTAAGCGGCACAGCGAGATTGGAGGGGGAGGGGGAGAGGGCCGCCGCCGGCTGCACCCTCGCAAGTGCCACTTTTTCCGGGCGACCGAGTCACCTGTCGCCCCGTCAAGCCACGATCACTATCCCGAGCGCTCAAGGTGGAGGCGCCAAATTGTCTGCAGACGACCTAGGTACCGGTCGGGGTGTCGTACTTAGTAGAGCAGCCACCACACTACGATCTATTGAGACTCGGCCTTCGACTAAGGATTTGTTAGCATCAGACCGACTGTTCTCCCAATGCCAGCTCCTGGAATACCAGGGCTGGCTTTTTTCCGAAGTCTAAATGGTAACGGTTAACATCCATGCCACGCTGCCAGAGACTAAGTCCCAACTCTCATGCAACCTTGGGAGACGAAGTCCAAACCAGCAACTTCATTAGAGACTAAGTCCCAACCGACCACTTCGTTCTGAGGCTAAGTCCCCAGACGGTGTCACCGACTTGCCAGAGCCCAGAATGCCGAGTCTGGCTTTTTCTCTGAAGTCTGAAATGGTGACAGCAATCTAAGCCAGAATCCGGAATGTCGGGTCTGGCGTTTTCTCTCAAGGCTGAAATGGTGACAGCAATCTAAACCAGAACCCGGAATGTCGGGTCTGGCTTTTTCTCTGAGCCAGATCCTGGAATGCCAAATCCGGCTTTTTTTTTCTGACCTCCAAACAGCAGACCTCTAAACAACGGGCGTAACCGACGGCCCCGGAGTCAGGAACACACATCATTGGATTAACGAGTTTTCCACTGTCCCTATCTAATGGTTGATGAGGATCAACATGATTCCCACCGGAATACTCCGCGATGGGCTGCAGCAACGCGACATACGCCCGCTGTTAAATTCACCAATCCCAAATTAGTCGTCCTAGACACTTCAAATTTGATGTGCACCCGACTGGGCGCCACCACCTTGCCATCCTTTAAATTTTCAGACCTCTACACTTAATAGGAAAAAAATCCAGACTTTTGACACCCAGTGCTCTTCATTGGTTTCAAGTTCCCCAATTCTGAACCCAATGTCCTAGGCACTTCAAACTCGTTGTGCGCCTAGCCGGACATACTCCTTGGATGTCCGACAAATTTCAGACTCACAGCCCTAGTAGAAGGGGAGCTATTAAATAAACTGGCTTTGAGTGTAGGCCTATATAGGAAAACCCATGTTAAATACTTCGACCGAACAAGACGAGCTACGACTCTGGAGACAGGATTGATAGCTTTAGAAGGACGAAGTACCCCCGGCTACCAAGTTTCAGACCTAAAACACGAGTGGTTACGGAGAAACAGCATGAATGTGGGACTTGGCCACTTTTTTGACCTACTTGGACTTGGGAAGTGGCGTTGCAAGTTCCCCCCCCCCCCCCCCACACCCACACGGCGACCGGGCCTGAAGATAGGCTTGAAACGCGAAGACGGACGAGGGCTACCTTCCCACCGAGTTTCATGAAGTCTACACAGCCAGTTTTTGAGCCCCGACCGTTTAACGGCCATAACGGCCATAACAGTCTTAAATGCTACTAGAGGAAGCCCGTCCTACGGATGGGTGTAATGATCGTATTTTTTTTTTTATAGTACGTATGTCCATGCTTCATCAAGGTAAGATTCTTTAATCACTATTTTGCGCCTACTGGCCAAGAAATGCTGATTTTGGTTCACTTCGCTCACTCAATCAGTACATCTCCCTTACCACCATAAGACCTTCTTCCCTGCAGTGACAGCGTGGTGACGCCGAATTTCTATGACGGGGACTGAACAACTGCTTATTTCCAGTTTGGCTTTCTGCAGCGGCGCAGCCCATCTCACATGTTTAAGCCCATGCTTCATCAATATTAAGTTTCTTTATGCCTACTTTGTGCATGCTGGATGACAAACGCAGTCCCTTACCACTGTAAACCCTCTTTCCCTCTTGCCTTCACTGCGTGGGGACAGGCACTGTGAAGGACTGCTCATTTCCAGTTTTGCATAACGGCTTGGGGTCCAGTCCCACAGACGACCACCGCCAACAATCAAGAGTTGTTGTTTGGCACACATACAAAAAAATTGGTTTTTGATGGGGAAAGTTACTGATCTTTGCCTATTTTGTGCATGCTGGATGACAAACGCTGATTTTCGTTCGCTTCGCTTACTCAATCAGCGCATCTCCTTTACCACTGTAAACCCTTTGATGGGGAAAGTTACTGATCTTTGTTATAAGAACCTACCCACACCAAGTGACAGTGCTAGACCATGACCCTCAAATATTGCTTCCCGCATCCGGGCTCACCCTGACCCCACCACCAGTAAATAAAATAATAATAAAAAAAACTTGCAGGGTTAAACTTGAAATCAAATGACTAAACTGAGCTTTTATTTTTTTTACTTCGTGTTAGAAAATACGAAAACGTACACTCTATAACCGTAGGGCATTTACAACGTATTTCTATAACCGTACAGCATATACGAATATCATATATCACCATCATCAGGTAATTTTACCTGCGTAATGTTAGCTATAGCTCCTACCTGTCTTAAACTAATAACCCATATTGGGTGCTTGGACGGGATTCGAACTCGCAACAGTTTGATTAGCAGGGTAACGCTCTAACCATCATGCTACGCAGACTTGTTAAAAGACCGCAATTTTAAAACGTTCAATAATTATGACAATACCCTTTACCCTGGCATTTGCATTGTTGTTGTTCTGCTCGTTAAGCTTTTAATACTGGCGTTTGCTGATTTATGTTGTTGCCTAATAATAATGTTTAAAACAATGTAAAACAATGAAACTGCTCATTCGGGGCCCCGTAGCTCCGGAATGGAACGACCAATCAAAATTCTGATTTAAGGTGCAGAACTACACCACGGTAGCTGTCCATAGACATCAGCGCACCATCGCTCACCAAATATTGACGGAGGAGATGCAGGAACAAAATTCGTGAAAGTAAGCCGCGGTAGACAGTTAATATATATGATTTCGAAGTGGTGTCGCAGGTTTTTTTTTTTAAGGAATAGTTCCCCCCCCCCCTCCCCGACTTCACACGGACATGGGGATTGGCTTGAAATGCGCGGACAGACGAGGGCTACCCTTCCACCGAGTTTCATGAAGTTTACAAGGCCAGTTTTCGAGCCCCGGTCGTAACACTCGTAATGTTACGAAAAGTGCGTTAAGTGTCACCAGCACCACAGGTTGATCCGAGGGCGCCCATCTCTTGGCGCAGTCCATCTAGCATTGTCCCCCGGTAGCATGCTGATTTTGGTCGTGATCCTACCACTTTTCATTTTTCCTACGTTAGCAATGGCGGTTTTGAATGTACGCGGGAGAAGCCAACATCTGGGGGGTGTAAAAACGACGTGCCAAAAATTCGATTGGATGGGCTACCCGCTCCAAAAATTAAAAAAAACTTGGGGCCTCTTACCTTTTTTTTCGTAGCGCTACTGAGCGCTGAAAAGCATCATCACTTCAACTATTATAACTCCGCCGAAAATGGACTTAATCGACAACAGTTTCTTCGCCTTAATAGCCCTCAACTCTATCTACAATCCTGTGAAAACAGACTTTAAAAATTCATCTCCAATAATTTTCTACGTTACGAAGAAAAACCTCTAAAACTTGCCGTCATTGCACGCAAATTTCCAATCGCAGTTTTCGAACTTTCAATGTATTTATGTAAATACTTCGTTTAAAACCATTTGGCATAAAGCCACAGATTAGTGAGTTATAGGGGGCACAAACCAAGCACCAAAGTTGCTATGGTGGAGTTTCATACATGTTCATTTCGCCTTCCAACTTGCTGTTACAAAAATTGTGTTCCATGTTGTTGAGGCTTTAGGCCTATGCTTTAGTGATGTGTAACGAAGGTTTTAACCACCAAGGAAAAGGTGGTATATATTTATATATATTTTTTTTATTAAACTTGCCCCTTAAATAATTATTATATATTATTCCTTGGCTAATTATTTTTATTAACAGTTAACTTAAAAAACGCTTCCTGGCTCGGACAACCCCCCCCCCCCCCCCACGTCCAATAGTTGTGATGTACAACATCGCAGTTTACCGAAAAATTTGTCTAAGTTTGGCATTTCCGACATGATCCTGACAGTGACTATCACTCAAGCTACAATTCAAAACCATCCTTCAATCAATCCGGTAAAAACTCAATGAGATACAGTCAATTCAAGTTTGAATTTCAAAATCCGTTTCCATCAAACTCATCAATGCCTTCTGTAACGGCGGACGCTACGACGGCTGAGGAACTTGTAACGCCCCCGACATCATTGGTTGACACGGACTTTCTGTATTAGGTTCTGGGTGGTTACTACGACTTTTACGATAATAAACACAGCATGGGCTACAGTCCCGGCATGGGGAATGAAGCGTCGGTGTCCTAAACTATAGGGACCTAACTTTAATACTATTGGGTTTTCGCTGCTACCAACGGTGGAAATTATTTAATTGCTAACCGGAGTATAAAGCTAAAAATGGGCTACAATATATTTACACTCAAAACAATTAATCAACTAGTAAACGCACTGAAGTTTAAAACTCCTGGTTTTATTTTAACATCAGAAATATAACAAGAATTTCATAAAGAAATACATAAACAGCTTATGCAAAAATATCATTATTATTATTTTCATAGACGAAAGACAAAGCTCTCTATTGGGCTAAAGTTTACATTAGGCACATACTCGATATCCTTACGATATTGATTCCAAATTGCTCAAACACCTTCCTAAATACAGTAGATTTGAAGCGCCACAATCCGTACATCTATACGGTGTTTGCGTTCGCTCGCAGGGCTGGCAGGACACCTTATATTTTTTTTCGTAAACAGTTCTGATAGGCGGCTTGTTACTGTCAGTTTCGTGTGGTTTTGTTTGGTTTTGTTGTTATTGTCGGTTAGGTTAGGTAAGTTTGGAGTTCGGTATTTTATACTGAGGTAGTTAACTGGTTGGGGTTTGGCATTTCATACTGGGGCAGTTAATTGGTTAGGTTATGATAATGATGATTTAACGAGTTTCCGCAATTGGGATCAATTATTTGTAGTGCCTTCCGTGAAAATTAAAGGTAGGTTTTTTTCTCTTTTTTCGAATTTCGGGCCACGTGCATAAAGGGAACATGGGGAAGAAAACGGGCTCTATTTCGATTTTTTTTTTTAATGGACTAAGAATTACCTGCTGAGTAATGTTTTCCTCTTCCATTTTTGGGGCAAACGCACCATTTGGCTGTGGTGAAGCATGAAACAGGGCAAAAGTCCGGCAAGTGAAACGCCAAACCCCAACCAGTTCATTACCTCAAGTGAAATGCCGACGCCGGTTCCTAACCTAACCTAACCCACAATAACAACAAAACCACACGGAACTGACAATAACAACCCACCTATCTGAACTGTTTACGGGGAAAAAATATCAGCTGGGAACAAGGGAAGAAAACGGTCTCTTGTCCGTCAGTGCAAAGAGTGCAGCTTTTATTAATTTCTGACGGCCAAACGAAGCCTTTGCCCCAAAAATTTAATGCGAAAATGTTGTTCAGTTGATCATTTTACGTCATTCTAGCCCAACGAGAGATCAACTGGTGAGCGTTATTCTTCCCATAAGCCGCGTAAAGTAAACTTGTTCCCTCTATTGTTTATTTTACTATCGAAAGTGATCGTGTAATGAATTTATAATTCTGCCTTTATTGTGTAGCGCTGCCCCTGCCTTCTAAATCCGTTAGCTAAGAACCTAGTATGCACTATCCCGTTGCCTCACGTTTGTCGAATTGATACTACAAAAACGGTCACACTAAATAATCGATTATACAATAATTACCTGATTAGCAGGAGCCACATAACTACCCGAATTGCCAATACGCATAGAATACTGGGACAGTCTTGCCGATGAACCGTAAAGTAGCCGCTATTTCTTTCAGTGGTTCGCCAATAGCCCAACAACAGATAGAATTCCGTCTTCCGTACATGTTGTCAAAACCTGAAATAAGCTGGGCCAGTTCCGGTTAAACTTTTTTTTTTCATACAGAAACATAATTGGGAAACATTTTTAGTCAAGGACCTACAACCCTTCATATGCAAACGATTTAAGCATAAACTCTTCAATAACAACGCCTACAGTTTGCTGGCACGTGTTCTAATCAAAATCATGAAAAATCGACTAATATTTCAGTCACTTCCGGCCAGACGCTAAAGGTGATAGGCATGACCCGTTTAAATAAATGACTTGAGTGCGACGTGACGTCATTAAACAATAGCTCACGACGCCAGGCCCTTTTTCTCCCCGACTGTATTTCAATAACTGCTTTATGCATTATATGCATAAGCAGTTAAAAAGGGCACTTTACATTTAAGTTCACTAGAACAGCTTTTAAAATGATTTGAAAAGCAACAAGTTTGAATTTACAGCACATAATTCACAAATTCTGACAATAGCAGCGTTTTGGTGTTATTGAATAAAACTACAATTTTCGATTAGGAAAAAGAAGTTCTTGGGCTCCAACTAGGGTTTACCCGCTTATTGCACACCGTCCGCTGTTCACAATTATTCCAACAGTTATGTTTCACGCATGATCAAACCGTCCACAGTTTTGTTTCTAAGTGCTTTAGACCAAAGATCAAACCTCTCAGAGTTTTAACTAAAACCTCTCTAGAATATAAAAGCCTCGACTTGATTACAAACTAGTCATTGAAGTTTTGTTTCAAAGTCTCTTACACAAGGATCAAACGGTCAGTTGTTTAGATTAAAGTTAAATTTAAAATAAACAAGAAAAAAAAGTTGTTTTTTTTAAGGAAGAGAACCACTCTTACGTTATGGAAGGCAGGGGGCCAGAAATGCCGATGGCTTGCCAACCATAATTTCACTCCAAGCTAGAGGTTAGTTAAGTTTAAATCATAAATTTAGAATTGGGGGTCCTAAAGTTAAACTTTTAAAGCTAAACTAGTTACATATGAACAACTACCATTTTGCCCGGCATGGCAACCTTCGGACGTGACATCTCCACTCCCGACCGGCGTGACCCTTCTAGCTTCGAGATCTGTGAGCTGTGCTGAGGACTGAGAGTTGCTGGGGCTTTTTATGCTGGAGAGGAGAATTCTGGCGACTAAAGTGCGGACTCACAAGGATGCTAGGCACCTCTGATTGGGTGAGGGCCAGGAGAACAATGGAAAGTGGGAGGAGAAGTCGGCTGTGCAAAGGGTTTAGGTGAAGAGCCGCTTGGAGGAACGAGGCCTTTGTTAAAGAAGGTGTGAATTCAGTTTGAACTCATAACAAAGTGAATAGGCCTATCTTTTTTAACTACGATGTTATGCATCGCAACTATTGAAGGAAAGGGAGAGGGATAAAGTATATTGCACAGAATAAACATTGGGCTTTGGAAATAAATAGATCTTTTTATATTGTTTTAATTGAAGGAAAGCTAGGCTGTTTGCATTCGGATGGTCACAGTCGGAGTTTTGGATGGCGAAGTTTAAAATGCTATTTACACAAACTTTTGTCCGTTAAGATTGCTGATGTCTAAAATGGTTCGAGCTAATGGTAGAGTTCAGAGGGCAAAAGAAAATATAAAAAGGGTAAATAATCTAGCTTAGTTGAATGCTATAACACATTAATTAATTTGGATCTGATCTGCAGAGGCAAAAAGACAAGAGTTTGATTTCGGTGGAGATTTTTCATAACATTTGCGGCCGACAAACACAATAAAAAAATATCACACTTAAATGTCTGTATCCACATGTATACGAGGTCAAGTACCCGAAGGCAGCCCCTCCTAATTCACTACTAAGCTAGTGTGTTTGGGCTTTTTGCCCCAAAAGAATAATCGAAAAATAATTATAAATATACATGGAGTTCGTCAATAACGGCGACTGGAAGTGACGAGCGCTGCAGCAGTTTTGGAGTGTTTTTCAAAATGATGCTGTGAATCTTCTCGAAGGAAATTCGGGATTCTGTTTCCCCAGAATTGTAGTTAGAGTTCAGGGCTATTAAATGGTGAAGAATTTGGTCGTTTAAGTCCATTATTGACGGAGATATCATAGATCAAAGACCAAGGTTTTTTTGGCGTTTGGAAGCTCAAGAAAAAAAAATGTTCCCCGAGGTTTTTGATTTTTGGAGTCCGGGTATTCTCTCCATTCCTGCAATTTGGTAATCCGTCATTACATGCCCCCACACGTAGGATTTTATTCAGGGTTCCGTTGAACTCCGGAAAAAAAATGGAACAGAAAGGTCAGTGCACACAAGACATGCAAAAAACAAGACTGCCAAACCGTGTGCCAAATAACACAAAATAAACCACACTGTTTATAAAAATATTGACTTCGCCGTTTTGTATTTTTGGGGACTAACGTTTTTGTGGCTCAGAAGACTAACTAAAATAAAAAGTTACAAGTTAATAACAACACTAGTTTTGCAACAATTAACTAAATGCTGTCCGCGCTGCTTCGTGGAGGAAAATCGTACAAGCATTCAGAAAATTGGGCAAAAAACATTTTTGTAATAAACTTGTAACTTTTTATTTAAGCAGTCAAAAAAAAAAAACGATGAGTTTGGATCGTTAAACAAGCAAATGAGGCCATCTACTGCTCTGGTAATATGTCCCTAGCCGTTCTGCCTTTCCTCAAGTCTAGTTTTTTTTTTTAAACCCGGAAAACTGCGATAATAACCGACGGAAGCATTGCAATAAACCTAGTCTGCGATAGGGTTTAGAAAATTGAATACTGTGGATATGCATAAAATGACCAGCTCTATTTACTGTTAAACAAATAGCACTAGAATGGTTTAAGGTTACCAAGCAACTAGTATACAATTTAAAACGCTGAAGGGTTTGAGGTATGACCCATAACTTAAACATAAAAATACAACACTGGAAGGTTTTATGGATAAAAACGCAGTAACCTTTTAACGACAGAGTTAACCTTTTGCACTCAGAAGTGAGAGACATCTTTTTTTAAAGAAAGACATTTCGAAAAAAATTTAAGAGGAGTTAGCCAGGAACCACTCGACTCCCACAGAATGTTCCTAATAAACATTGAAAACGTGTCGTTCAGTCTTTACAAACTTTCTTCCACACAGGAAGAGGCAGAAATTTATAAAGAAAGAAAACATTGATTGGCACTTAAAAGTTAGGTGTGAAGTCCAGAACGGGAAATAACTGGAAGTTGCTTTTGTTGTGGACGACGTAATAACAGGCCGCCGAAACACCTTCGTTTTCACGACGAACACTTTTTTTTTTGAGTGCCAAAACGCAAAAAGACCTCGGTCTTCTATCTTCAGCCATTTCCTCAATAAGGGACTAAAAAGGCCAAACTCTTCAACCCTTAATAGCCACCCACTCCAGCTACAACTCTGGGAAAACCGAATCCCGAAATTCCATCTAGAAGTTTCACAATCTCCATTTGAAAAACATTCCAACTTGCTGCAGCGCTCACCACTTCCGGCCGCCAGTACGGAAAACTCGTTGTACATTTGCAATCTATTTTCACTATGCTTTTTTGGGCAAAAAGCCCACAACACTAGCTTAGTTGTGCCTTAGGAGGGGCTGCCCTCGGGTACTTAGCCTCAAATACATGTGGATACAGACGGATACAGACATTTTAAGTGTGATATTTTTTATTGTGTTTATCGGCCGCAAAAATTCCCACCAAGATCAAAAACTATCTTTTAACCATCCAACTTAATTAATGCGTTATAGCATTTATCTAAGCTAGTCTTTTTACTCTTTTTATATATTCTTTTCCTCCCAGAACGTTACCATTAGTCCGAACCAATTCGACATCGGCATTCTCACGGACACATATTTTTGTATAAATATTTTTGCTTTAAATCTCCATCAAACTCCGACAGTGACCATCCGAATGTTACCACTAGCTTTTCCTTCTATAACTTATATCTTGAAAAGATCTGTTCACCAAAGCAAACCCAAAGTCAATCTGTGCAACAAAGTCTGCCCCCACCCCCCACCTAGTTGTGGTGTATAACACAGCAGTTTGCAGTTAAAGCTAGTAAAATTTAATAGTAATACTTTATTCATTACACAAGCCTCTCTACTAAGCTTTAACATGAGCAATTTCACAAAATACTCCTGTAAATATTCAATCCATAATCAATATTTTAATGCATAGTTAAACTCAATTTGGCCTATCTTTACATGTCCCTACTCCTTCAAGCGGCTCTGCACCAAAACCCTTTACCAAACCGACTTCTCCCACTTTCCATTGTTCTCCTGGCCATCCACCAATCAGACAGCCGTAACTCTCCTAGGCGTCCGCGCTTTGGTCGCCAAAATCCGCCGCTCCAGCATAAAAAGCCCCAGTTGCCCTCCCTCCACAGCACAGCTCACAGATCTCAAAGCTAGAAGAGTTACGCCAGTCGGGAGTGGAGACGTCACATCCGAGGATGCCATGCCGGGCAAAATGGTAGTGGTTCGTACGTTTATAGTTTAGCTTTTGAAAGTTTAATTTAGGACCCCCCAATTCTAAATTTATAGTTTTTAACTTGAACTTAACTTCTAGCCTAGAGAAAATTATGGTTGGCAAGCTATAGGCATTTCTGGCCCCCTGCCTTCCATAACGTCAGAGTGGTCCTCTTACTAAAAACCAAAACTTTTTCTTGTTTATTTTAAATATAACTTTAATCTAAACAACTGAGGGTTTCATCTTCGTGTGTAATTCATTTGAGACATACTTTAAGACTAACGTGTAAAATTGGCGGGCTTTTTGCATCTTAGAGAGTTTTAGGAAAAATTCTGGGAGGTTGATCTTTTGTCTTAACACTTAGAAACAAAACTGTGGACAGTTGATCTTCATGCGTGTTGAAACAAACTGTCGGATTAATTGTAACTAGCGGACGCTGTTCAATTTTTCTGGTGTCTCCGGGAGCACCCAATATTACTTTTTCTACTTGAAAATTTGAGTCTTATTCAATAACGCAAAATGCTGTTGTCTTAATTATGTGAATTGCTAAATTGTAAATTCAAACTTGTTGCTTTTAATATTCTTGTCAAAAGCTGTTCTAGTGAACATAAATCGTAAATTGTACTTTGCCATTTGTTATACTGCATTATTAACACGAGGAGTTTTAAACTTCAGTTCGTTCATTAGTTGATTAATTGTTTGAGTGTAAAATAAATATGTAGCCCATTTTTAGCTTTTATCCTCCGTTAAACAATTAAATAATTTCCACTGTTGGTGGCAGTGAAATACCAGTAGTGTTAAGGTTAGGCCCCTTTACTTAGGACACCGACGTTTCACTCCCCATGCTGGGACAGTAGCCCAAACTGTGCTCATATCGCCAAAGTCGTTATAATCACCCAAAACCATAAAGTGAAAACCCCATGTCAACCATTGATGTCGGGGGCGTTACAAGCACCTCAGCCGTTGTAGCGTCCGCCGTTACAACTTGGTGGCAGTGGTGGGATGAACAGGTGCTGTTCCCGTCAAGCGTTTCCCCCCTGCCATACTGCTAAGCCGAATTTCCAGAAAGATGCAAACCACTTCCAACTAGACGTCTGTGGTACAGCCAAACGGCCACGAAGTAGATACCTGTGGTCCCGTAAAATACGATCACGAAGCAGAAGTCTATACTGCCGCAAAATATCAGCACAAACACCGCCCAGCAGCATCCACAACTGCTGGCGCCAGGAAGCAACTGTTGCAGCTTCACCTGAGATGTCCACCAGATGTGCAATGTTCCAGACAAACCCAATGCTGTGGGAGGATCCATACGCCCAGGAACCAGGAGCTCCCGTGCAGCCATTCAGTGGATTTTGTGTGTGCCCACCAAAGCCCCAGTGAAATAGACCGCCCCAGGACGTTCTAATTCAAAACTCAGCGCAAGGCTTCTGTGTGATACGGTGGAAACCGGAAGGACTTGACTGACCGTACAGCGATTGTACAATATTGGGTAAGTGTGCATAGGATATGCTTAGAGGCCGCCAAGCCGAGTGTTGTAGTTAGAAACATCTATGTATTTTAGCTATTCATATACCAGAGTGCTAAGGGTCCTTAAAAATGTATTTTTATGTGCAATCTTGCTGGATTTGGGAGAGAAGTCTTTTAAATAATTCGCTCTGCTCAAAATTAACGTAAAATTATTATGCGGCTGCATTTAATTTTGGTTTAAATATAAAAACTTTATTTTGAACCCAGTTAACGTTAAAAGTTAAAAATGTCAACAGACATGGATCTTGACGAGATAATTAAAGATATCCAGTACAAGGATCTTACGAAGGCCTGTACAAAGTTAGGCCTTACCGTAACTGAAACAAGGCATGAAACAGTCGAAGTACTGAAAAATGCTTTTGACGATACCCGTTTAAGACTTAAATGACCTTTACGATGAATTAGCAAGTGCTATTGAGAAACATGAAGCCACTATTCTCCAGAAAAAGAGTTAGCTGCTAAAGAGCAGGAACTAGCATTAAAAGCTGAAGAGCTTAGATTAAAAGCCTTTGAAGTCGCACATGCCGAAAAAAGGTGTGACATAGAATTAGCCGAAGCCGACAGACGTCGAGCTCATGAATTAGGTCTTAAACAGCAAGAAGCACAAATTTCCGAACGTGCGAGTGCTATGGAACTAGCTAAACTCGACAAGCAGCTTGAACTAGCTAGACTAAATGCTGCTTCTTTAAATCTTAACCCTGCTCCAAACGGAGCTAACGGCGCTCCCTCAGCTCAACCAAATCCAGTTCCAAAACAGGGTAAAGTTGCAGACGTAGTTCGTCTTGTAAATAGGTGGACGCCAAAAACTGAGATTAACAGTATTTTAAAGGTTTTTGAATGGACCATGACTAGAGCCAAAAGATCCCTAAGGACCAATGGACTACAGGTCTACTTCCCCTCATGGATCACGTATTAATTAAAGTTTGTGACGAGCTTTCTGACACGGAAATGTTGGACTACGAAATTGTCAAAGTTAAATTGCTTGCCCGTTTTGTCCAGACTAAAGAGCCCAATTTGATCCGTTAGAGAAAAAGCCTGACCAGCAATATCACGATCACGCTTTTGAACTAGAAACTTTATTTACTCGATGCTTTAGCTTTAGCTAAAGTTAACGATGATTTCAATAAACTTGTAAATCTAATGCTCTTAGAGCAATTTTATAAATCTTGCCCTACCCATATTAGAAAATGGATCTCTGACCAAATTAAGTTAGGTACATTGGCCGAAGCGGCCAACTTTGTGACGAGTTCACAACTAGGAATAAGCAGATTGCAACCGAAGCTGCTTCCCGTTCTGTCAAACCACAGCCTAGTACTGTGCAGACGAACCCAGGTTCCTAACCTTCGAAATACAACCGTCGTGGTAACAACAGTAACCACAACTCGACAGCTCAGCCGGCTGGATCTGTCGTAAAAGCAGACCACCCTAGTCAGGACTCGGCCAGTAGCGAAAGCACTAGTCTAAACTCTAACCTAATAACCAAGTTAGGCGTTGCTTCATTTGTAATTCTCCCCAACATTTCCGTAACGAATATCCGGAGAGAAACGCTAAAATGTAAGAATCAAATGCTTGTTTTAGTGTGGGAACAAACTAAAATCTAGCACCTTCCAGTGCAAATTAGGAAAACAAACCGTGACTTGCCTTCAAAACTCGGACAGTACAATACATGTAGTCAGCAGTAAATTGGCCACTAATTGGCTCCGGCTTAGACAAACTGTAAAATGCAGATCTAACCCAAGTGCAGAAGTGTTTAAACTTGAGCAGGTCCATTTAATTTTAAAATTAGATGACGGACAGATTCTTAGAAGTACGGCCGCTGTTTCTAAAGGTACGAGTGCATTTCCCATTTTGCTGAGCATATCTACATGTAACACGCTAAACCGTTTACGCAAATCTGGGATTTACTCTCGGCCCTTTGAACTAGAATTGTCAAAGGTTGTTCTTTCCCGAAAGAAAACGGGAATCCCCAAACACTTAAATGAATGCAGTCCCGCTGACAGTCAATCGTTTAGCCCCCCAGTTACTTTTAGGTTTGCATAAACTGTTTTAAGTGGTTAAGCATATTTATGCCAAGCAAAATGGGAAATTCACTCGGAACCTGGGAAACTGCGGCGGTAGTTTAAGAAGTCAGCCGTCATCGAATCTCAAAATTAAATTGACTTGTTCGAGTTCAAACACTTCTGTACTTCGGTT
>JAHWFP010107923.1:0-11669 GCA_023313725.1 Lithobius niger
AGCTCTGTGAGGGGTCCCCGGGGATCCCGAGCAAAGCGGGCAGTTACAGCCCAGTGGTCAGCGTCGTCGGCTCCAAACCAAGAGAATGCCGGTTCGAATCCGAGAACCGACCCAAGTACCATATGGACTCTAAAAAAAGGGTCTGAAAGTTCTTTCAGACGGTTATGGGCTAGTTAAGAATTCGCCAGAACACCAGATGTCGGTGCCTATCTGAAAAGCACCTAACGTGACAGGTAGCGCCACTACACATGCCCCCACACGGGAGATTTCATTTGGGGCTCCTTTTGAACGCCAAATGAAAGCCTACAACAAAAGGTTAGTGCACATAGGTATGTCACAACACAAGCTGCCAAGCCATGTAACTAAAATTTGCAAAGAAACACCCTTGGTTCATGCAATCATCAAACAACCTAGAAAGTTCCAACTTCTATGGAGTTTGTCGTTTTCCATTTACTTTCAAAATGTGAGAAAAAGGTTTTGAGCTACTTGTTCCTAGCTCCGGATCAGTTACAAGTTTTAAAAGTACACTAATATTACGTTAAATAAAATTGCTAAGTTTAGTTTTCGTTTTTGTGATTTTGTCGCAAAATTAAATTAACGCAAAACTGACAAAGTAAAAAAACAATAGTTTTACAAAAATAAACGTTATTGGTGGTACGCGCTGCCTGTGCAGGAATATCGTACACACCGTTTGAATATGTAAGCAAAAAAATAAAGTACAGGTTATGTTTTTGTAACTGTTAACTATTAAATGATATAATCGCAACATTTAATGCTCTAACTCGTCCGCCGTGCACAGAATACTGTTTTTATTTTTTAGGAAAGCATCGAAAAAACCTCGAGTCGCACTCCTCAGGACCTAGCTTGCGATAAGGATCGGAATAGAGGGTACTATAAGCGCATATGCAACTATAAGCTCTATTTAAAGTTAACAGATTACCACTGGAATGGTTTGAGGTTACCAGACAACTTGTTTACATATGAAAATTAAACACAGAAGGGTTTTGAGGTAGACCCCATAACTTACACATAAAATACAACACTGGGAGATTTTATGGCTTATACCCAACAACCGTTTAAACAGGGATATCCTTTGTCTCCCAGGGGTAGACAGACAAATTTTTTTAAAGAAAAATGTTTCGTAAAACCTTAAAGAGGAGACAGCCAGGGACCACTAAACTCCGGTAGAATGTTCCTAATGAACATTTAAACGTGTCGTATAATCTCTGTAAATATCCTTCCACAAAGGAAGGCGTTCATAATGACAGAGAATAACATTGGCACTTAAAATTTAGGCGTAAAGATCCAAAATGGGAAAGCTGACAGTTTCTTTGAGTGAGGTTGTCCTGACAACGTACCTCTTAACATTTAAAGAAAATTTACACACAAAAAGATGCAAAGCAGTTTTTTGCTCCACCACTGCTTTAACTTTTAATAATAAAAAAAATTCAACCACTTTTTAGGTTAAAATTAAAAGTACCTACTCATGGTATCTGCATTAGTATGAGACTGTCCAGGTTTGTACAATGAATCAGTCTTGAAAATTTAAGACAGTAAAGCAGTAAACACAATTTTTATGTATAGGTTAGGTGTTCCTAGACGGAGCCACGTTTATAGTGGCCCACCACTCACTACAGTTTAACACTTATGAGGTTAGGTTTTCAGGTAAAAAAAACTCAACATGGAGAAAAATTACACGTTACTTGGTTAGTCTTGGTGGTTTACACAAGATTTGCAATTAGGAAAAAAAACTCTTATTTAGAGAAAAAAAAACTACACAAGTTTCAGTTGTCAAGTTTGGAGACCTATTTAAGGTTTTACCTTCTCCCAAACTGATAAAATTACATGTTAACTTTTCGTTAGGTTAGGATTATAACTTTAGTTTTAACGAAAAACAATTATCTAGTTCAAAGAGCCATAACTGTGATGATCAATAACAAATTTCCACCCTTTAAGACTACCATTTCCACCCTTTAAGACAAGAGTTTAACCCTAAAACATGGGGTCCTAATTTAAAAAGGATCGGTAAAAAAAAACTTGAGTTTTTAGACAACTGGCATAATGGTTTAATTCAGATTAAACACAGGCTAACTAATTCTACTAAATTCTCGGTAGAAGTCAAAACACTTAAGGGAAGAAAGTTTACTGCCGACGGCTAATTGGACAGATTTGCAAGTTTCTAACTTTAAGTTAGAGGTAGATTGTAACGGCGGATGCTACGATGGCTGAGGTGCTTGCAACATCCCCGTATTTCGGTTGACTTCGGTCGTGTTAAAAATAATGCTTTCGGTGTTTTGTTGGTTTATCAAAGCACAGTCATGGCTACGGGCCCGATGTAGGGAATGGAGCGAAAATATCCGATCAAATTAAATAGGCTAACAAGTACTATTTTACACGGTACGCGCTGCCACCAGGTGGAGTGACATTAATTGCAGCAAATCCTGAGTCAAGAATAAAAGGGGGTTTTACATAATATTTTAACTCTACAATTAATAACGGGGGTAAAAACAACTGACGTTTAAAACTCTTGGTTTTATTTATAGGCAGTTAAACAAAATATAAATGGCATTTCACATTTTAACACGTTTTTACAACTGAAAGCTTTAAGTAAAGTAAAACGAATTTACATTATTAAATTCAACAAACGAACTTTGGCGTTTTAGAAAAGAGTAATCTTTCACATCAAGAAAGTTCACTCAGGTCTGTTTCAACCTCCTAAAAATAATATGCAGCAGCAAGTTACAATTAGGCCTACAGTATGTTGTTTGCGTTCAAACTCCCACAAACTCAACTAAACTTCCAGTTAAATCTGAACTAGATCGGCTCAACGGGAGCACTAGCAATTTAAGCAGGACTTTCACTTAAATTAAATTCATTAAAATAAGTAAGATAGACTTGGTTCTTAGGAAGGGAACCACCCTGACGTTTATGATTAACTAAATTCAGAAAGTGCAATTGTACGAAGTTAAAACATAAATAGTCAAGCTAGAGGTTAATTTAAATTTGAACTAGTAATTTAGGTTTTGGGGCCCAAAGTAAAACTTTCAACTATAAACTACGCGAAAATACGAACCACTACCATCTGCCCGGCATAGCAACAATCGGATGGCATTGTCTCCACTCCCGATCAACGTGACCACCTCCTAGCTTGAGATCTGTGAGCTGTGCTGTGGATGCTTTGGGCTGGGGGGTTTTATGCTAGCAGCCAGACAGGAAGGAGGAGGGAAACCGCCTCCCTGTAGGAGAGCTTCTACATGGGGGACTCTAGAGGTGGAGAACAATGGGAGAGGAAGGGACAGAGCCTGCTGTCACTCAAGCAGGGGAACAAAGGGACCTTTGGAGCTGCTCTCTGTGATTGGAGGAGGGCATAAACTTTTGGAAATACTGACTGCTGGTTGGTGGAGCATGTTGGCAGTGCAAGCAGCAAAGGGTTTGCCGACTTTTGGACTGGGGCTTGGGATAAAACGGCCAGTTTGTGTTTGACACAAAGGAACTTTGAGAAAAGGCCTATTTACAAGTGAAAATAAAATAATATGGATTTTAATGCTCGTAGAGAGGCTCTTACAGTGAATAAATCACTGTGGCTAAATTAAACAAGCAATGAAATCCAAAACTGCGATGTTATGCATCACATACTGGGGCGGGGGGGGGGGGGGGTTTTGCACAGAATTCTTGTTTTTGGCTTTGGAAGACAGATCTTTTTAATGGATTGCTTTAATAGAAGGATGGGCAAGCTAGTACTGCATTGGGAATTGTTGGGTGGTCACCCTCTGCGATTTTCGTGGTAATATTAACAATAAAAAGTTGTGTCCGGTAAATTTGCCGTTATATAGTTTTTTGAAGTTTGAGCACGTGGTAGGGCTCTGGGGGCAAGTTAAAATAACAAAAGAGTAAATAATTAACGTAGTGAAAAATGCTAGAACGCATTTAAAGTTGGGGCATTAACTTTGCAGTGGCAGAACTTAGTTATCATGGAAGAAAAATTTTCAATATATTTGTGCTTGCAACAACCAGATAAAAAATATCACATTCGACATGTTCACATCCTATGTATGAGGTTAAGTACCTTTGCAAAGGAAGCCCCTCCTATTCCACAACTAAGCTAAACTTGGTCGGCTTTATGCCTATTAAAATCGAAAAGAAATAATTACATTTGTACAGGTTGGTTGGAGTTACGATGATCGGAAGTGAGTGCGTCGCGGCACAGTTTGGTGACTTTTTCATAATCTTGTAGCTGGAGAACCAGATGGAAATTTCGAGTTCTGTTTTCGCAGAATGAGAGTTCAAATTCGTGGCTATTAAGAATTTCTATGATGGGCCATTTCTGTTGGTAACTCCTGTAGATACAAAGGTTTGAAGTTAGAGGTCGGACAAGTCAGGGGCGGGGGGCACCATGACTTGGAGAAAAAAAAATTGAGATTTCGGTAAAACAAAGTTTCCTGGAGGTTTTTTAGACAGCTGGAGTCCCGGTATCCTCTCCAAAAGGGTTTTGGCCAAAAAACCCTTACAGGCCCCCACGCAGAGGGTTCCATTTGGGGTTCATGGTGAACGCAAAATGGAAGCTAAAACATAAAAGGTCAGTGCACACAAGACATGCCACTATCAAGACTGCCAAGCCATTTAAAGTAATTCAAGACAACACGAGTTAAGCATTACCTCGGCTTTTTCAGGGCAACGGGATGATATCCTATCCCCGGATCCACAAGAGAAAATTAAAACACTTTTTACAAAAATAAACTTCGCCGTTTTGTATTTATGGGGGGAACAACGTTTTTGTGGCTTAGAAAATTTTATGTAAAATTCAAAGTTACAAAATTAAAAGAAACACTATTTTTGGTTTGGTCAAAAGTTACAAATTTAAGGGTTTTGCAATCGTTAACTATTAAATGATACAGTTGCAACATTTAATGCTCTAACCTGTCAGCCACAGAAAGTTATTTTTTTTTTTATCTGGGAAAACCTTGAGAAAATACCCCTGGGTGCACTCCTCAGGACCTAGGGTGTTAAAGACCTCTCTTCTGTGACAAAAACTGCCGCTGCTAAGCCTGTTGTTAGTATTGATTACGCCCAACTAAAAAGAAAATTAGTTTCACAAAACTGGTCGTCTATAATGGAGACAAACGATATAAATGTTGCTACCAATAACTTTGTTAAAATCTTGCAAACTCAGGTTCAAATGGCAGCTAAAACTGTTAAGTTGCCAACAAAACATAAAAAGATTAATCCTTGGATGACCACGGCCGTCTTAAAATCTGTTCGAACTAAGAATAACCTTTACAAACAGATGAAAAATAATCCAAGCAATGAGAAATTAAAAGAAGAATTTCAAAAGTATAAAAAAATTCTAGACAAAACAATTACAGAAGCAAAAAATAGCTACTTTCTAGACAGATTTAAAGAAGCTGGTAATGATATAAAAAAAACAGTGGCAAATTGTGAATGATATTACTGGTGTAAAAAAGAGCTAAAGTGATTGTTACCCTGGTGAAATTATTGTTGGTGGTAAGACTATAAGTTTAAAGGACGATCCGAAGCAATATGCTAATGAGTTTAATAACCTTTTTACCAACATTGGTACTGAATTGGCAGAGAAGATTTTATCACGTTGCAGACCGGAAACAACACGTGCAAAAAACCCAATTGTTAATACACTTTTTTCTAACGCCAGTGACAGAATATGAGGTTGGAAACATCATTAACACCTTGGATGTTCGCTAGTGCCCTGAACCCGATGGCATAACAGTTAAAGTTATCAAGATAACAAAAGACACTTTGACGCCAATCTTGGTGCATCTAATAAATTTGTCATTTACAACTGGAATATTTCCTGACCCTTTAAAAGTGGCAACTATAAAGCCAGTCTTTAAAAAAGGATCTCATAACGATGTTAATAACTACAGACCCATAGCCCTCTTGTCAATTTTCGCTAAAATTTTCGAGAAAGCAATGAAAACCAGATTGGTTAACTTTCTTGAGAAATATATAGTCATACATTGTAAACAATATGGCTTTCAAAAGCACATTTCTACAGAGAATGCATTAAAAGACGTACTAACTAAAATCCTATTAGCTCTTGATACGGGACATGGTATCATGGGCATTTTTCTCGATTTAATGAAAGCGTTCGATACTATATCTCATGAGAGACTAATTGATAAACTTGAATTCTATGGAATTCGAGGATTGGTTAAAAACTGGTTTAAGACCTACTTACATGAAAGAGTTCATGTAACTAAGGTTAATGAAGTTGTCAGTGATCCTACAGTTATACGCTTTGGGGTCCCACAAGGAACTGTACTTGGACCAATTTTTTGTGTTTTGTACATAAACGATATTTTTGAACTTCAGACACAAAGTGACATTGTTGTGTTAGCAGATGATACTGCATTACTGTGTGAAACAGTGGAAAAGGAAGCAGTGCGTACAAAAGCTGTTGAGGACGTTGGTATTGTTGATGACTGGTTCTACGATAACCTACTAACAATGAATACACCGAAATGCAACTTCGTAAGTTTCTCTTTGAAAAATCATGCGACTCTCAATAGTCCTCTTGTGAGACACGTAGATTGCTCCTACACAAATAATAAGTGTTCATGTCCATCTATACACCAAGCTGACGAAATAAAATATCTGGGTGTTATAATAGACAGCAAATTAAATTGGAAAAGCCAAATTAAAACTATTACCACTAAGTTGAGAACTCTTATGTGTGAGCTATATTACCTAAGGAAATGTGTGTCACTGAAAACTTTGAAAGTGTTTTATTTTGCAATGGTCCAATCGGTTTTGCAATATTCAATCCTTTTCTGGGGTGGAACTTACAAAAATGCTATAGAGCCTATTAAAGTTTTGCAAAAAAGAATTGTTAAACTAATGGTTTTTAAAGGGAGGCAAGACCATTCCTTGCCAGTTTTTAAAGAACTTGGTATCTTACCTGTAAGATCATTGTATATTTATAGAACTTTACTTGACTATCGTAAAAACGAGCTACATGTTGCAGATCAGTTGTCTACTATTTACGTCGCCAGGAACGAAGTTGCAATGCAAGTTACCCAACCGAAAGTTAACAAGGAAAAACTGCATAAGTCCAGTTATTTTTTGGCGCCGAAAGTGTACAACCTTTTGCCGAAAATTATCAAGAAGGCAAGCAATTTTAGAACTTTTAAGAAGCAAACATACGATTGGCTACTGTCTTTGGATAATACGGAATCCTTTTTTAAAATAATGAGCTAATTATCAATGTTTTGTTATGTTGTTAACCTAGTATATTGTATTCGTTTTTTATGTTCCTGTTCTCTTATGACCCTATTGTATAGGCTAGTTACTATTTATTTAATGTCTTTTCATATTGTAGTACAAATGGTGTTTTTTTCGAATTGACGCATTTTTAATTACCTCACACGCGAGCCTATGCTCTTGTGAGTTACTGTTCCATTTTTAATTAGAATAAACTTACTTACTTACTAGCTTGCGTTAAGGATCGGAATAGAGGGTACGATGAGCGCATGCGCAACTATAAGATCTATTTAAAGTTAACAGATTACCACTAGAATGGTTTGAGGTTACCAAACAACTTGTTTACATATGAAAATTTAAACACAGAAGTGTTTTGAAGTAGGCCCCATAACTTAAAATGATAAATACAACACTGGGAGGTTTATGGATAATAACGCAACAACCTTCTAAACAGGGCTAACCTTTATCTCCCAGGGGTAGACAGACAGTTTTTTTAATAAAGAAAATAATTTCATATAAAACTTAAAGAAGGGCCAACCGGGAACAAGTTGCAACCCCCGTAGAATATTCCTAATGAATCTTTAATATGTGTGGTTAAAATCTCTGTTAATATCCTCCCACAAAGGAAGGCGTTGATAATAACAGGGAGAATAAAATCATAAAATCATTAAAACTTAGGTGAGAGGTTCTGAAATGGGAAAAGCTGTAGGTTCCTTTGGGTGTGGTTGCACCTTCAATATACCACACACAAAACATTTTTTTAAAGAAAAATGTTTCGAAAATAAATAAATGGTTCTCAGCAGAATTTTACACTGAAAACGAAGTATTTAATAATACAGTCTAAAGAAACTGCCGACTCAAAGTGTCAGCGTTAAAGTGATACTTTCCAGGTTTGTGTATTACACAGTCTCTGAAGTTTTAAAACAATAAACACAATTTTGATGTTTAGGGTAGGTGTTCACAGATGTAGCCACCTTTGTAGTGGCATACAACTATTATAGTTTAAAAAGAACTTGAAAGGGAAACTAGTTGGTAAGTTTTCCGGTTTTTAGTGCAGCAAAAAAAACTCAACATAAAGAAAATTTACACACTACTAGGGTTAAGCTGGGTGGCTTGCACCTGTTTGCACAAAAAAACATTTTTAGGAAAAAAAACCTACGCAAGTTTTAGTTGTTCAGTTGAGTGACCTAATAAAAGGTTTTACCGACTCACACTGACAAAACTACATTTTAACTTTTGGTAAGGTTAGAATTATCACCTCCTTTTCAATGAGAAAGCTTTATTCCAGTTAAGAGTCATAATAGTGGTGATCAGTCACAAAAATTCCATCCCTTTACATGAGAAGAGTTTAACACTAAAGCATCGGATCTTAATTTAAAAAGGGGATCTGCGAAAACTATATTTAAGTTTATTTTACAGAAATCAAAGTCTACGGAAACATGTTTGTTTTACTTCCATTTAACTCTACCCGTTGGCTTGTTGGTTCTTCTACGAGGGGGAGTTACTTCGTTTGGCTCGTCTCTGTTTATCGCTTTACCCCCATGATAAAGAGGGCACGTGCCACTAGCATCACTCTGGGCGTTCCGCTTGGCTGGGTCTGTTAATTGGTCTGCCCCACCTTCGCTACTGTGAGCGTCGTTAAATGATCTACTGCCATTAGACAAGTGTGAGAAAAAGGGAACGCGTTTTGCTTCGTTTCTGTCAACTGAGCTACGGTTATAGGGTTTGCACAAATTAGCTAATCGTTCAAGTGCGCTTACGCCAAGCAAGATTGGGAACTCACTTGCAGCTGGAGAAATAGCGGCGACAGTTTTAAACAGTTGGCCGTCATCTAATTTTAAAATTAAACGACTTGTTCAAGTTTAAACACTTACCTGCTTAAATTGGACCTGCATCTTACTGTTTGCTTAAGTCTGGGCCAGTTAGTGGCCACATTACAGCTAACTACGTTTATTGTACTAGCCGTGTCACGCAGACAAGTCACGTTTCGGTTGCATAGTTTACACTTAAAGGTGCTGGACCTTAAACACTTTTGACATTCGTTCCCACACGAAAACAAGCATTAGTTTCTTGAATGGTAGAATTTCTTTCCGGACATTCATTACGGAAATGTTGGGGGGAATTACAAATGAAGCAAAGCTTAATTCTGTTATTAGGGTTAGTTTTTACACTATCACTACCGCTAATGGCACCACCAGTGGAATCACTCTTACTCGCTGCAGTACTGTGGGTTCTGTTGCCCCCACGATGGTTGGAGGTTGCTTTAGAAGCATTACCTGTCGAACCAGTATTTGACTGGGTTTTTGCCCCACGCGATGCTGCGTCAACAGCAATTTGCTTGTTGCGGGTGGTGTATTCATCACACAATTTTGCCGCTTCGGCCAATGTGCCGTTCCGGACCTGGTCGGGCAACCACTTATGCAAAGGAACAGGACAAGATTTCATGAATTGCTCTAAAAGCATCAAGTTAACTAGGTTGTTAAATTTCCCATTAACTTTGGCCAAAGAAAGCCATCTGCAAAATAAAGTTTCTAGCTCAAAACTAAAATCTTGATACAGTTGGTCACTTTCTTTTTCAAGGGAACGAAATGCAGTTTGAACCGACTCCTTAGTTTGAACAAACCTGTCAAGTAATTTAAGTTTGACAACATCATAATCTTGCATTTCTACTTCCGTTAACTGGTCACAAACTTTGATTAAAACTTCTCCCATGACGGGCAATAAACCTGTACTCCATTGGTTTTTTGGAATATTTTGGGTTGTCATAGTTCCTTCAATTATTAAAAAAAAAACTATTAATCTCCGTTTTAGGAGTCCACCTTGTAACCAAACGCACAACATCAGCAATTTCCCGTGTTTAGCTACGGGCGTTACTGGATTTGGGGGAGCGTTTCTGACACAAACTATCTAATCAAGAAGTCTTTTGGTTTGAATAAAGAAACGGTGTTATCATATAAATCTTCTCAAACCCTATCTGCCAAGGGAAGGGTCCTGTAACCATTCCTACAGTGACGAAAGGGAATACAATCCCTCTGACCATGTGTGGACCGGTCAGCCTGGAGATGGCCACCTTACAGCTAAGGAAGCCATGGGTCTTTTAAAAAAGATTGGTGATTTGTCCGAATCACAGAAAAATGATTTGTTACAAATCTTTGAAAAAGTGGACAGTGTCTTCTCCACTCTGCCGGGTCGTACCGACCTTATTACTCACGATGTTGAACTTGTAGATACCCAAGTTAAGCCCTGCAAATACTATCGCCATGCGAAATTTGAGAGGGATTTGATTGTAACAGAAATCAGGCGTATGCTTAATCTGGGCCTGATTGTTGAAACTGATCCAATTATCATTGTTCAAAGGGAGGACGCCAGCCCACGTCTTATAGCTGACTACAGGTAATTAAACAACAACACGGTAACTAAAGATTACCCAATTCCAAATATCGAAGAGTGCATTGAAAGAGCAGCCAAGTGGAAATTTGTTTCCATTTTCGATTTAAATCGTGGATTTTGGCAAGTGCGCTTAACGCCACAAGCTTCTTTTACTGCCACTATCACAACTCCCATTGGGATGTTTGCTCCCCTCATGATGAACATGGCGCTGCCACCAGGTGTAGTGACATTAATTACAGCAAAATGCTGAGTTAAGAATAAAAGGGGATTTATGTAATATTTTAACTCTACAATTATTAACTGGGTAAAAACAACTGACGTTTAAAATGCTTGGTTTTATTTATAGACAGACGAAATATAAATGGCACTTTACATTTTAACACGTTTTTTACAACTGAAAGCTTTAAGTAAAGCAAAACGAATTTACATCATGAAATTCAACAAATGAACTTTGGTGTTTTAGAAAACAGTAATCTTTCACATCAAGAAAGTTCACTCAGGTGTGTTTCAACCTCCTAATATAAAATGCTGCCGCAAGTTACAATTAGGCCTACAGTATGTTGTTTGCGCACAAACTCAACTAAACTTCCAGTTAAATCTGAACTAGATCGGCTCAACGGAAGCACTAGCTATTTAAGCAAGACTTTCACTTAAATTAGGTTGATTAAAATAAGTAAGATAGACTTGGTTTTTAGGAAGGGAACCACGCTGACGTTTTATGATTAACTAAGTTCAGAAACTGCCGATGTACGAAGTTAAGTCATAACAATTCAAGCTAGAGGTTAATTTAAATTTGAACTAGTAATTTAGGTTTAGCGGCCTAAAGTAAAACTTTCAACTATAAGCTACGCGAAAATACGAACCACAACCATCGTGCCCGGCATGGCAAGCATCGGACGGCATCGTCTCCACTCCCGATCGGCGTAACCACCTCCTAGCTTGAGATCTGTGATCTGTGCTAATGATTGCCTCTTGGGGCTGAGTTTTATACCTAATGCTTGGCAAGCAGGTAGAGGGAAAGCACGGACCAGTAGGAAAGTGAC
>JAHWFP010107925.1:0-17352 GCA_023313725.1 Lithobius niger
CCCGGGGAGATGGCTGTTACGTTATGTATGCCTTCCAAGTTGCAATGCCTAGTAGATTAATTTAAACTTGTGGTTATATTATGTATTCTTTGAATTACCAATAGACTAAATAAAACTTTGGTATTTAATGAATAAAAAGATTTGGGGGGGGGGGATCATTTGCCATGGTGGGGATTAAAACATGGAAAAAATTTGAACGAATATTCGAATATTTTTTGACCGAATATGTTTTTTCCTTATTCGTCTGATCCCTAGTTACTACATATAGACAACTCGAAAGCCGCACGCGCCGGTAAGGGCGAGAAGGAACCGGCAGGTTTAGTATTAATCAAGTAAAAGCTAGTGAGCGAGAAAATTGTCGTTGCATAAACTCGCCCTTAACCAAGTTTTTTTTTAATTAAGTTGTTTATTTATTAATTATTTATTTAACTGCCTGTTTACGCGACAACTCGTCTTTGAATTCCCGCAGCTGCTAGAAGCCAGAAATCATCTGAAATTCCAATATCGCGGTGGTTTTAACTCTGTCGGCTAGCAAAGAAATCAGTCAATAATGTGGGTTCAGAAGCTATTGGGAAAATTGGTTCATCAGATGGAATTATTTCTCATTGTCTCGGAATAAAGGGCTGCAGGCATTTACTCAAACGATGTCGGATTTAGCTAATCCAGGTAGCATTGTTTCCATGACAACCACTCAGCTACACTAAATTCTAGCTGCAAGAATGCAAAGGTGATCGCCATTACTTAAACGCGCCCTAAAGTGCTTGGACGGAAAGCTGATGCTGGCTGATCGTTCTGTCACCATGGTAACCAGGGTGCGTTGCTAGGAAGCCAAATCATACCTTAAGTGGCCGCGTTCTTTTGGAAATTAGTTTAAGCCTACTAAATTTAGTTGGACATACTTGGTTACTGGCGTAGACCAGGAAACCAGACGATTCGATCGTAAAAACAACATGGATGGACAAATCAGACAGTTTTGTCTGGTAAAATATCGGGTGCTGGTTTTATGTTTGTTAATGCGGGTCTTAAACCATTAGAGAAAAAGCAATAAATGATTGAGTGATAAATGATTGCGGATAATTTTGCAGATAATTTTGGTATTAACATATCTAAATATAGCCTACAGGATAAATAGAAAGACGAAATTATAGGGAATTCACTCCTAGGTGTTTGAATAAGGAGGAATTGGAATGGAATGAATTAATAATACAATTGGTAACCATACAAGGCAAATAAAGCATGACACCAAGACTATACAATGCAAGTCATGGCATACGTGCGCACATAGGCCTATAATAATATAGTCTGGACTTCTTTGGAGCTCGCCACTGTAAGGAAATCCGCCACAGGACCAGAAACAATCCACTCTCCATGTCGGCGCCGAGCTGGGGCCGATGAACTTAGTTACAATCAATATGGGCGTCCAGCGCGTCACCACAAGATGCAGCTCAAACGCCAGTAACGGCTGCCAATATATTGCGTTGCGGCCATGCAACTGGTAAGAATTACTACACCCTGGTGAAGAAAGAGCACCCATGTCGATTCCTTACCATATAATTAATCCAAAATGTGATTTTGATTCCAAACGGCCTAAAGCCGCGTGGAGCAAGGGTTGAAAGGTTTTAGTGTCATCCAATTTTCAGAGCCAACCAACCTCAACCCCCAACCACCCTTAAGTTCCTCTCTTCGCTTACACGCTACACACGATTAAAATGCATCAGAGTCGTAAAACCAACTAATTGATAACGATATTTTTGCTGCGTGCCGGTCTTCCGGATCACGCCATCGCCATCAAAACACACACACACAAAAAAAAAATTCGCACGGCACGCGTTTACATTTATGTAATAAAACTTCCCTGTCCCGTTAATGGTCAGAATAATAACCCTCCACAGTCGAGGTGAATAAAGCTGGGTTTAAATCGTAACGAAATTACGATGTGCACCCCCCACAGTCATCATAAATGTTTCATATTTCACTTTGTCTCTCTTTCTCTCCTCCACCCCATCCCCCTCCCTCCCCACTTCCACGGTAATTGCGCGTCGGTTTCAGTTACAAAAACCGTTTTTTACCCCCCTTCTTTATTCCCTGGCAAATGCTACTTTCCCGGCAACAACGAAAAAGGATGGGAAATTTAAGCATAGTAAAGCTTTATTCTACAGGGGAAACAAAAATTGTGGTTGGCATGAAAAGTTTTGAGTTGTAGGCCGAATGTCAAGAGAGATTTGGCTGACGGATAGCAATTACATTAGGTTAGAAAATGACGCAGGCTAAAAAGCACCCACTCCCAAAAACCCTAAGCAGATCAATGCATCGAAATGTCAAGTCGGTCCTCGAAACTGTTAACAGACGGAGCCGAGACAATGTGCTCCAGAAGAAAGTTCCAAGGACAAACCGTCCTTTCAGTGAAAAAGAACTAACTGCAGTTAAGTCTTGCAAGCACGGCATAAAGAAGCCGTCAAAATAACTCTACCCCAGCTTCCACCGCTCATTTTGAGTCGCAACCCCTTGCGGCCAGTTGCCGAAGCACTGGCCGTTCTTACTTTTCTGGCAAACGTAGGTTAAAATTTACACGCTGTCGGTTTTTATCTAAATATGTGTGAAAATGTCCCGGGTGCTGCGATTCGTCCAACCACATGTTAATCCGGAAGCAGTTGTGTTAAAACGACCTTGATGTGAGGAATGAATATTGTTTTTCAATCCAAGCCTGACTGGGGTATACATTGCGTGTTTTGCTTTCCAGCTGTCACCACTTCTTGCACCTATCGGAAACTGCCTCAGCATTGCTGTTGTAAAATAAGATTTTGCAGTTTTTAAATCGACTATAGGAAGCGAAATCCGCAGCTCTCTCCCAGACGACCTTATGACAAGCGGTGGAATACGAAGCGAGAATTTCTCCATGGATATACTCCCACATCTTATAGACGTGTATGCATTTATTAGCTACTGGGGGTGTAAGGTGAAGTTCGGGGGCCATTTTGACATTTGGGAATGGTTGATTTTGACATGTCTCTTCAAGGTCATCGCGATGTTACTTTCTAAATTATGCGTTCTAGAATAGCAGTAAAAATACGGAAGTTGTAGAGAAACGAAATTAATGCAACAAAAAATGTCCATGATGCATTGCTTCCAACCATAGTTTACATTTCACTAATGCATTGCTAATCACCCTCAAATACATATCTGTGATTCATTGCTTCTCACCCTCGATTACATATCTGTGATGCATTGCTTCTCATCCTCGATTACATATCTGTGATGCATTGCTTCTCACCCTCGATTACCTATATCTGTGATGCATTGCTTCTCATCCTCGATTACATATCTGTGATGCATTGCTTCTCACCCTCGATTACCTATATCTGTGATGCATTGCTTTTCACCCTTGATTACATATCTGTGATGCATTGCTTCTCATCCTCGATTACATGTATGTGATTCATTGCTTCTCATCCTCGATTACATGTATGTGATTCATTGCTTCTCATCCTCGATTACATATCTGTGATGCATTGCTTCTCATCCTCGATTACATATCTGTGATGCATTGCTTCTCATCCTCGATTACATGTATGTGATTCACGCAATTGCACATCTGTGATGAATTGTTTTTCACCATCCATTACATTTCTGCGATGCTGTGACTCATAGCTTCTCAACCTCAATTACACCTGTGATGCACTGCTTGCACAGATTGTTTGCTTCTCACCCTTTATGCATTCTTCCAACTGTTGTTGCGTCAATGCGTTACTTACTGCCACCAACTTCATGTTTGCCACGTTGCCTGCAGCCCTTGAGACCCATTCGCATTTCATCTAAGTCTCGTTTCGTATAGTTGCACTCGCATTTGTCGCGCTAATCAATCCAACAAAGAAAGTTCTCCACAGACTAATCGGAGGACGCATGTTTTTGTGTCGTGTACGCACTTCGTTTTGTCGAGGGTCGGTTGCTGAGAGGCCTGGGGGGGGGGGGGGCCCAAAAAAACGAGACACTTACCACATCGAAAACACAATAGCAAGAAGCTTCTGTAAATAAAAAAAAAAAAAAATACGTCTCTAGCGAAACACTCTTTAAGTGGAGTAAGGAGATCTTTTGTGCGAAACATTCAGCCGAAGCGATTGGCACTTATGTTTCCTAATCGCCTCGACTCAACGGTGATTAGATTTTTTTTTTTTTTTTTGCATCGCAGAACCACTAGCACTTGCATGAGTTTACAAGTCTTTTACAGTTTCGTGGTCTTTTCTTTTAACTTGCAACTTGAATTCCCAAAAACTCTGGTTGCAATAACAAAAGTAAGTTGCGTTTGAAAGAATATTATCGATAAAAATTGAAGTATTTTGGCCACTTTGTGTTTGTTGTTTAATTATAACCTATCCCGGTTCAGAAGAAATACATTCATGGCAAAACACACATTGGCGAAAAGAGCTAACAACCAACAACAGTAGCGTGCACAGACACTCGAGAGAAAGGGGCAACTTTTTAGCAGTAAAAGAGCGCAATAGCCTTTTTTGCTGGGTGCCTTTGTGTTTTTTTATGTAATACTTTACTAGTTTTAGTTTGCTTTGTGTATAAAGCTTTATTTAATTTTGGTGCAGAAAAACCACGATTTGAGGGGATGAAACATTGATTTCCTTGAATGAATGAAGCTTTTAGTCAATTCCTAGCAGAAAAATTACGATTAATTAAACGCTCTAAGGTCAGAATTCGTAAAATAACCTAGTTACAGCCCCCCCCCCCTTCCCGTGGGGAGGCTGTAAGTAGGTGATTTCACGATTTCTGACCGTAAAGCATTTTATGGGAGTGGGACTTATTACCTTTTTCTGTCCCTATCTTACCCTTTTCTGATCTTTTTTAGGCATGATTAGGCTTTTAGACCATTTCACAGGAACCGGCGCACCCGCATATGGCCATTTCTTTTAAATAAAATAGTAATTTTGCGAAAACGGCATGGGTAATGCTCGGGGGGGGGGGGGGGGGGCGGTCGGGGGGGCGCCACTGATCAATAATATTCTGACGAAAACCCAATAACCACCGCAATACGTGATATCATACATGCAGACTACAATAAGTGTACAGAAATCACCAATATAAACAGTAGTGATATCACTTGCTAATTAGCCTTAATTATTGTCCGGTGCGTATTTGTCAAATATTCGCACCAGGCCAGGCGTGCATGTGTATTAATTAACAAACACGCACCAAAAAATGGTTGCCACAAAGTTTGTGGTCTCGACCCTAATCACTGACTGATCGGGGTTGGGAACACAATCTTGGTGGCAGTATTTTTTTTTCTGATAGTTCAAAAATTGGCGAGGATACCTGTAAATTTATGGGATTTAGTTTCATTTATTCTTTAACCGTTACCGTACGAATAAATCGGGTACGGAAGATGGTACAGAACGCTGGTTCAAGCTTGAGTTAAAGGGGCTTATTAGTCACACATGTAAAATCTACGATATCCTGTTAAAGCGCCGTCATCAGACAAAAATCCGACAAATCACTTAATGCTTTTGTGTACTTAACACTTAAAAACACGCTTTTCATCAGACAATTTTATAGGCTGAACAGACACTTCTTATTATCGCAAACCACATAATTATTAAACACCCATGGACTGTTAAAATTAAATAGTTATTAGTTTACTGTTTTTTTTTTTTAGTTTGCTTTATGTATGAAGCGTTCAGTTAATTTTAGTGCACAAAAAGCACTATTTAAGGGGATAAAACATTTCTTTCTTTTAATGTACGAGGCTTTTAGTCAGTATCTACCAGAAAAATACGATCTAAAATGCTTTAAGGTCAGAAATCGCCTGCTTATTCTAATCACCACTCTAAAAATGGTCTACCAAGCAGGCGGTCAGTTAAGTGATAATCGCTGTCGTGCAAATGATATGCAGGAATGACAACTACTTGGCACCACGCAAAACCAGAATCGCACACTTGCTAACAGGGCTTAATCGCTTATGAAAGAATGAGAATGAGAAGAATTACGCTTGCAAGCTAAGCTAACCTAATTAGGTTATATTTGATTGTTTTCGGTAGGATGTTGACTGCTGCATCAACTTCTGGCTCTAACCGGTGCTAACTAGTGAAAATCGTCAGAACAGGATTCGCAACAACATGGCGACAGAAGCCAATTTGTTTATTCTTGAATTAGGTAACACATTATATACGCATATTAAATACGCCTCACGGTAGCTATACAACGTTCTTAAATGTCCGTAGTGCAACTCCAGTCGATGAATGGATACTTATATTAACTCTTTTTAGTAAGAAGAGAGTGGGTTTCTATAGCAACCAAGATAGTGAAGGATCACAATGCAGTAGGATCCTTACTATCTTGGCCACTGCCACTATACATAGAAACCCACTCTCTTTTCACTAAAAAAAAGGTTAAAATAAACTTTAAGTGACCATTCATCGACATGAGACGCAGTGCGGGAATGTAAGTACACTGCATAGCTCTCGTGAAGGGTATTTATTATAGTATAGCGCACTTGGCTTTCAAGAGTGCATGGCAAAAAGAATTGCTATTAGATAAATGCAAATAAATAAATAAAAAAAATTACGGATGTAAAAAAACATACAGATAATTTCAATGTCACATAAACGTTTAGTAATAAGTGGATTAATCCGTTTTAGTGACATTCTGTGATTGTTTATAAGGCGTCACAACCGACGAATGTTGATTGTTGTCCCATAATGGAAGCCACCGACCAAACTCGCTTGTTGCAAGCCATCAAACCCAAGTGGGTGATAAAAGAGCTTCGCTAAGTCCGCGTTCCACCGCCCAACAACTCCTACGATTTCACTTGAGCGACGCCACCTTCTTCAGGCCCACCCATCCACTCCCCACCTCTTTTCACGAACTAGACAAAGACAACCGATTTGACGAAAAATGAACGAGTACCAGTGGCGTAACGTACAGGTAGGCTAGGTAAGCATTGCTTACGGGCCCCTGCAACTCGGGGGCCCACCAGGCGCCGAAATAAGGACATGGACAACATCATTGAGGTTTTTGCATTGAAAAAAACTTGCCGAAAGTATCGCCATAAGAGCCTCAAGTAGTGAACTAACTGCGGTATTCAAATTTCATGTTCAAAGAACAATATGTTACAAGCAAGTCCAAGTTCCCATTTATCAAGTGCAATAATGTAGCTACTAAGCAAAGCTTACAATAATTCGACAGTTAGGTAGGCTAAAAAATGCCACACAGACATGTTTTTTCATAAATTTTTTCAGACATTATTGTCTGTTTGCATTACGAAGTAATTTTTTTGGACTGGAAAGTTGTTGGTTGTTCGGGTAACGGAAACCAAACAATCTACAGTATGCGTATAATTTGGACCAAGACAGTCGGAAAGGTAAAGGACTTTTTTTTGGGGGGGGAGGCGGTAATAAATGGGGGAGGGCCACAAATTTTGCCTATGGGCCCCGAGACACTTTGTTACGCCACTGACGAGTACAACAAGAACAACACCGGATTGGTTTCAACAAGGCTAAAAAGCAGAAACTGCTGCTCATTTGGGGCGCCATTTCACTGGATGTTTGGCACCCAAATTTGGGACTATTAATGCCAGTTGATCACTGATCATATCATCTCTTACAGCAGCATAGCGGCAAAAATTGGCAAAGGTATGCACTTCGTGCTAAAAGTATCAAATTCGAGGATATGTTTAAGAATATCACTAAGATCGTTTACTAATGTAGCATCACCTTGAGGGCCGCCATCTTGGAAAAATGGCCGCCATTTTTGCGTTTTATTTACTATATATCCGACGGTTCCCGCGGTGTACCCTTAAGCCCTAACCAGACTGGCTGTTCGCGGCTGCACGGAGTCGCAGTATGGTGTAAAAAAGACTGCAATATTGGTCCTTAAACGCCAACCATATGATTGCAGCAATTTTGACCTTGTAGGCACGTAGTCGTGCATTGCTTCGCACGAAATGTTCTTCTGTCTGGAGAGGCCTTTAGTCTGCGGCATCGGAAACGGAGTGCGGACTGCGGAGTAGGATAGCGGAGTGAACGGATCATTGACAAACAGCGACCGACGAGCGAAGTGGCGTAGAGAAGAAAAGATGAGCTACAAGTTCCGTTCGAGTATATATATAAAGGAGGCCTCATAGTAGGATGTGCAGTAGGGATAGCGACGCGGTCTTCGAATTTATCTCTAGATGCTAGATCAAACAACATTAGAGAAAGAGAATGCTTAAAATAAGGTAATGTATCAACTGGCAACTAGAAACATACTGTAACAAACAAAGACATATGTACAAATTCCTCTCAACCTCCAGATAATTCGAAGTCAGCAATTTAAAAATATTACTATCCAAGTTAAACGATTTTGCTTAGGATTGATGGAAAGAATCGATCCCCACCTTTCAGAAACTTCTAATCATGTCCACTTCGGGCTCTTAAAAAGATCGGAAGAGCACTTCGAAACTGAAGGTCACTATAACAACCAATTGACCAATGGAGCGCTTGTGCAAATTGGGGGGGGGGGGCAGGGGCGAGGTGGGTAAACTTGAAGTACGATTTTGAGGTTCAATGGTTGCTTTTACCTAAAAGATGTGTATCACCTTCATGTCCAGAATTGTGTGCTGAACGTTTTTGCTTCACATTATGCTTTTGATTTGTTGATGGTTAAGGAGTCACAGCCAAAAAAAACGCAAAAAAGGCCGCCATTTTCCAAGATGGCGCTCTCAAGGTGGTTCTACATCAGTCAACGATTTAAGCGACATTCTTAAACATATCCCAGAGTTCTATGCTTTTAGCGCGAAATGCATACTATGCCCCCTAAGCCACTGTACTGCAGGGTATTCTCTACTGACGACTCCAGTCTGTCCATGGCAGTGGTTCCCAACTTTTTCTACAGTATTCCTCCCCATCGGCACCAGTATGCAGTGGTTCGCTCTTTCATTGCTGTGTAATTTTTTATAAAATGAATGATACTGCTAAGACTTGAAAATCTTATAATAATGTAATTTTAATAAAAAAAAATTTGATAAAAAAAAAAAAGTTCACCACTGATCTTTATAGCTCGGCGCCGGCAGCTGGTCGCTCCTCCCCTGCTGTAGCTCCGTGCCTACCTAGGTAGGCGCGCCTCGCCACCAGTTGAAAATTGCTGTTTCGAGATTTCAGTGGCTGACAGCAGCTTGAGTTGAAATAAACGAGTTCTAAGAAAGAGATTGATATACAAACAAAAACGTCATGTGTGCCGTAAAAAAAAAGGAGGTTATATGATTGAATTTTCACTTGTTAAAATGTACACGGATAAAAATTGGTAATTTTTTAACTGAAATAATTAAATGTACAGTTGAGAAAATTGCATCTGTTCAGGTGCTGTTGTGCTTTACGTTTTAAATATATGATTGGTTAAGCACAACAGCACCTAAACAGATGCAGTTTTCTCAACTGTACATTTGATTATTTCAATTAAAAAATCATCAATTTTTATCCGTGTATATTTTAACAAGTGAAAATTCAATCATATAACCCACTTTTTTACGGCACACTTGACGTTTTTGTTTGTAATCCGTGTACCTTTTTTACGGCTATGGCGTCGCGCTACAAAGCTTTATGCATGCAGTCGATTGTTGCTGGCCACTTTGAAACAATTCAACTCAGCTCTGAAAGCCTGCAGGTTCGAAATAAATACGCCATTCTAGCGTTTCTAGCTGCCACAACGTAGCTTAGTTTGGTCTAAATCTATATCGTTTAGCTGAAACACGGATTCTTTCAATTCAATTCAATTTATTGCCCGGAGCCGTAACCCGCAGTCGTACGCCGGATGCTTTCAATTCAATTCAATTTATTCTTAAGAAGCCATGGCCCCAGGCCGTACGCTCCTCTGGCCTGAATACAACATAACAACGACACCAATGAGAGCAATAACATCAATGACTTATTCTTATTCGCCCTTCAACCATTGACTTATTAGCAAAGACATAACCCGTGCACGAAGAATGGATCTAGAGTTTGCTGAGTTCGCCTAATTACATTGGTTAAAACAATGTAAAACAATCAAAATGATCGTTCAGGGTCCCGTAACTCCAGAACGGCTCAACCAATCGAAAAAGTGGTCTCTGGGATGTTGAAGCACAGGGAAATTTCTGGCCTAGATCATGTTTCAGATTTTAGGTAGGTGCAGTAGTTTTTTCTGAAACCGTGTCACACAAGAACAAGAACAACCATAACAACAACATGAAGTGAACAGTTTTCAAATTTACGTGTGACTCCGTACATTTATCTTGCATGGAAATGCATAAAAGCTATTATAAATATACCTTCTGTACCTATCTACTATCTGGCCAAGTTTGTTCGAAATACATTGAATAGGAAGGGAGAAATTAATAATTTTAGTTATGCTATCACCGTGTATCATAATGACAATAGTACAACTGTGTTGCAGTGGTCCAATTATTCTGACGTACAGTAATTAGGATTGGCGGTCAGGAAATATTTCCAGATAGATTTCAGAAAAAAGTTGGAAAAATTGAAATATTTCGGGACACCCCGGAAAAAAATAAAGAATTGGAAAAAATTACCCAATAAGTGAAGCTTTGGTGATTTGTAACAAACTAACTTCTCCCTTTCATTCAAAATAATGCTTTGGGGGAGAGATGAGCCATCTTTTGACTCATTCATCAAAATGCCTTGAGTTGGTTACTGCGAACTGTAGCTGCATCGATCTAGACACACGCTAGTGTGTCGCGCCAAGTTAGGCAACAAACATCACAACAAACATCAGATCAATTCACTTGTCGAGGTTGTAAACCATTGTAGCGCGACGCCATTGCGTCAGTGTCTTATATCTTGAAGCATAGTTGGGCACATTTCTGGTACTTGGGGAAAAATAATAATGCGGCACAAAAGCTTAAATTGTGTTGAAATCGTGAGGAATGACCCACCTCACAAAAATTAACTCGTGTAGGAATGCCAGCTAAGCTGCTTTAAATGCAAAATCGGACCATCAATAACGTTTTAAATGTGTTACTAGTTACTAGCTAGCTATCCGCTCATCCCCATGTTAATTTCCATAGGGTGATTATTCATCGATACCGAGATAACGGAAAGGCTTCCAGCTATGAAATTGGGCAAATGGGTGCAGTACGATACGAACTGCGTACCTTTTATAGTTTGGAGCCTAAGGGTGTAATGGTAATAGCGTGGACAAGGGCGTGTAAGTACGAAAATATTGTTATAACCATTGTTAGTATTGTCGGCATCGTCTCTCATTGGACGGCCAAAATTCGGACAATGAGAACGTGTATACTGACGTGCGTGCCTAGACACACACTAGTGTATCACGATAAATCTAAATAACGTTGCAAAGAAATTGTATTCACGTCCAATTCACGAAAAATAAACCAACTGTAATAACAAAGTCAAAAACTGGTAAAGAGGCCACCAAGCTGAGAGTGGTTCGGCCCTTCAAATGAGTGATATCAACACAACAAATTAACTAAATAAAACAAATTACAACAAAATTAAAACCAAACCAAAAACCTATAAAGAGATGATAAAAGATAGTAGCAAAAGACAGTAGGCAAAAGATAGCAAATTGTTGAAAACCAGTTTCTTGTTGAAGTGGCACATTATTACACATCTGCACGGTAGAGGAGTTGAGTCAATACACAATTTAAAAAAAAAGAGTGATAACACATCAAAAACCAAAACTGGTTAAAGGGGCCACCAAGTTCCGAATGGTTCGGCCCTTCAAAGGAGTGATATCAACACACCAAAACATTCGCCAACTTAATCGCACCGAATAATACTTTGGACGTTAAATGAAAACTTGAACATTGCTACCGAAAGTAGCAATGTTCCAGATTTCATTTAACTTTCGAACTATGAAGCGGTGCGATTAACTTGACGAATGTTTTGGTGTGTTGATATCACTCCATTTAAGGGCCGAACCATTCGGAACTTGGCGGCCCCTTTAACCAGTTTTGGTTTTTGATATGAACTGTGATACGGGAATGTCACGTATCTTCCTGTAATTTTAATGTTATCATTAAAATTTTTCTTGGCCGAAATTTTTTTTTAATTGGGCAACACACATTGTCGAAATACAAGTGTAATAAGATTGTATTTGGTATATGTTACCGATGATGGCTGAAGCCGAACCATTGGAACTTTTAATTCTTTTTAGCTATTGCTTTTAAATTTAAGTTTTGTTTAAACATAAAAAAAAAGTTAATTTAGGTTTTGCAACTTGTCTGTGATCATTTTTGCTAATGCTGAAAGAAAAGAAAAGGTTCAGTTTTTCCTATTTTTCCGGACGTATATTTCTGGAAATTTCATCCTATTTTATTTTTCCAAAAAATTTCCATCCCTGACCACTGTTACGGATTTCACTCCAAGAATTACATTTCCCCTAAGGACTGTGCTTAAAAAAATGCTGCGGCAGAATTTTGTATCAGAGGGGATAAAAAAGATTGGACTTGGAACTTTTTTCAAGTCCAAGAGAGGACTCCCCATTTTTCTACCGGCTCTTGTTGCTCTACGTGATGCACAAACAAACGCAACGGCAGAAATTTTTCTAAGAGGGAGAAAAAAAGACCAAGTCCAAACTGTTTTCAAAGTCCAAGAGAGGATTTCCCGTTTTTCTGTCATTTCGTTTTTCTCTATACCCGAGTAGTGCATAAAAAAAAAAGCCATTTGTTTTAAAATTTGTCTTAAGGAAGAAAACAGATCAAGTCCAAACCTTTTCCAAAGCGCACGAGAGAATTGCCCGTTTTTCTACCGTTTCGTTTTGCTCTACATAGGGATGCATAAAAAAAAAATCAACGGCAAAAATTTGTCGTAAAAGGAAAAAAAAAATGTCGCGTCTAACTTTTTCCAAGTCTGAGAGAGGCCTGCCCAGTTTTTCTGCCGCTGCGTTATGGATGGACGCCAAAGTTGCATGCCAAAATTGAATATTTCGGAATTTTTTAACCTCATAAAGCCTATTTGAGCGATGCCTGCTCTAGAATAAGATCAAAATAGTCGAGAAGCGCGAAAATAGTTGATGCAGATATGACAGTGCGTGAAAATAGCCGATTCAGACGAGCGAGTGCGCGAAAATAGGCGATTCAGACGAGCTAGTGAGCGAAAATAGTCGTTTCAAGACGCGGTATATAGTTCGCGAAAATCGTCGATTCATACGGGACAGTGCGCGAAAACAGACGATTCATGTTGGCTAGTACGCGAAAAATGATCGATTCAGATGAGCTAGCGCGCGAAAATAGACGATTCGTAGGGAGCAGTGCGCAAAAATAGCAGATTCAGGTGGAGTGGTGCACGAAAATCATCGATTTAGTACGGGTTTGCGCGCGAATATAGATGACCCAAACGGTTTGCTACACGAAAGTAGTCGATTCAGGCGAGGCAGTGAGCGAAAATAGCAGTCACAAGACGGAATAGTTAGCGAAAATCATCGCTTCATATGGGACAGTGCACGAAAACAGACGATTCAGATTGACTGGTAGTGTACGTGAAACTGATCGATTAAGATGAGCTACCGCGCAAGAATCGATGATTCGTAGGGGGCAGTACGCGAAAAGACTAAATTTCTGGGCATGAACCTGGTCAACTTTAGTTTTTATTGCCTATCAGAAAATATACATTACCTGATTTTTTGCTGTTTCCCCCTTTTGAGCATTATTTCCCCTATAGAGATGTCTTCCCTGCCGAGCTCGTACTCGTACAGCGCATGCGCGGGCTTGGACCAGCTTATATAAGCTCCGGCACAGCGTCCTGTCAGCATCATTTCTCCACTTCCAGAATCTAGTCCATGGAGGGAAGGCTGGGCGGGAATTAAGGTAATGTATATTTTCGGATAGGCAATAAAAACTAAAATTAACCAGGTTCAGGCCCTGGAATTTTAGTCTTTTTATAGCCGGAGAAGGCAATGGTGACGGGGCGGCCCGATGAACATCTTGTAAGGATGGAGATGGCTGTGGTGTGGTTGGTAGCTGTCGAGCAGGTGAGTGAACCATGGTTGAGGGAGGCGCACCGCTGAGGCGCTGCGTGTGCGAGCGGGCGCAATAGTAAGTTCGCCAAGATGGTGACAACGGTATAGGGGAGACCCAGGTATATACTTTGTTGTAATAAGGCATAATTGAGCAGCATAGAATAATACTTTGGCTAACCATTTCCAATTCGTTAGCGTAGGCTTCATTTTCGGCTTGCAAAGCATTAGCAGATGTTGCAGCTTCCTTCAAGGCTGCAAGGTGCTGATAGTGAAGAACGTAAATAGGCGAATTCTTTCACAAAATGATCAGTAAATGTGAGGACGAAGTTAATATTAAAGTCTAAGTTCTCGGCATCTCGTGCCGAGAGGTGTAGACCACGTATAAGGGCTTCACGGAGCATTGGTGCTGCTGGGAATGGTACTAATCGAGAAGGAGAACCGAACTCTTGTGGGAAGCAGGTGGGAGGCGGAGTCGGAAACGGTGGGGTGTCTTGATTGTTTCGTGTAGTATTGTTCACGGCGGAATCGGAAGGTGGAGGAACCGTAGTTTTCTTCTTGTGATTAGTTTTTGCAGGAGCATACTGTATGGATGGTGCGAAAGGCACTCGTGCTGTTTTAAAACGCACTAATTTAGTTGTTGGAATACTCGATTTGGACGGTTTAAATCCCGACGTACCTGCTGTGGCTGGAATAGCATCTGTGTTTGGCAGTCGTGGCTTTTTGTGGGAAGGCAGAGGTTGTTCGAGTGGCGATGTGATGGTTTTGGAGCCTTCTTCTTTGCTACGATTGGCTTGGTTGAGAGAAGTTGACTTGCAGAATCGGTCAGGGAAGTGGCGGTGCCCGTTGACGCTTGCACAGATCGCTCTGTTTGGAAAGGTACTGCGTTTTTCGTTTAAGGGTCCATTTTGTAGGCGAAATCGAGACACAGATCCGACATCGTTTGGATATGCCATCACAAGACCTCTGATTCTGACAACATGGATGAGGATCAAAATGTGTATTATTCCCTGCAAATCCTAAGCAACGGCAAGGCGGAGGTGTCGGCACATTTGGAGTTAATCGTTGTTGGTCCGGGATGGGGTCTTCTGATGCGGATGAATCGGACATTTTTAGACATGAGATGCAGCCAACAACGGTTGCTTGGAAGCGGGAAATTCAAACGAAGAGGGAGTGACGAAATGGCCACTGGTGGCGACACCTGTCGATGTAGGCGGCTCGGTAGATCAGCGGACGCGGATCGGAAGATTGTTGTCGAAGGAGTGCATTAGGACCCTTGGTTAGGCTTGAAGTCACTGAAAGACGTGTTTAAGGAGGGACAGAGGATATGGCGTCTTTAAAGTGAATGCTGGGGATCGTGCTAAAGAAAGTAAACCTGAAGTAATCGTCAGATAGTCAATGGATTTGTTTCATCATAGGAATAGGGCGGGACCGTAATACACGTTGTGTAGTGGTAGAGGAATGCTTCGTTGGGTATGATTCCAGTAAAATTACTAGTGAAGAGGAATTGCGGAAAGGACACGTGGAAAGGTCGATGTTAGACCTAACGATCCGTAATTGTAATGCGTTTCCTTTCTTTCTTTGTTGTTGATGCTTTTTTTGGACATGATTACAAGGAAAAAAAGAATCGCAGAAGGCAAGGGTTATAATTAGGAAGGTGGAACCGTGGGGAGTTGGTGGATAGGCTGTGTAATGGTATCCGTACTTGAGGATTGGTGCAGCGAATGATCCTTGGTTGGTGGTATGTGGATGGCTACTACTGACGACGGCCTGTGGCTTGAAGGGTGAGGAGTGATACCTGGGAAAGAGACGGTCCGTGGGCGCAAAACTGGTGGTGATTGTGTAATGTACATCAAATTGCGGTTCCTCCTCCTCGGAGTCAAGATGCGTAGCGAGGGAATCCAGAGGATTATCAAAGGTACAAAAGGTCATGTGGAAGGGGGAAAGGAACCGGTAACCAGAGGGATCATGGTTGTAATCGAGGGATGAAGGTTGGTGGAGTGGTAGTTGATGTCCCCAATGGTACAGTTGTAACTGGCGATGGAAGAATTGGTGTAGAAAACGAGGTTGTCGGAGCAGGTCTGCCTACCCTCGAGGGGGCCATGGGCGAAGAAGGAATCGGGAGGCGTAGTATCTTAGTTGATCTGAACCGTCGGAACATTCTCTTAGGGAGGTTCAAAGGAAAACATGACAGTAGAGCAGGAAATACTGCTCCTGGGTGTGGGCGAGATTGTCTGTAGAGGAAGGACCGTGTTGTTGGAAGGCAGCCTGAGCGGCGACTCGGTGCCTGTTGGGAAATTCAGGACGACGACCTAAGGTGTCGGTAGGTTGTGCTGATTAGTCAGAAGGTAACCGAGAATCGTCCGTTTCATTTTGAGTGACGTCCTGATCTACAGATGGTGGATCTGTAGATACGGGATTGACTGGTTCCTGGTTGTAATAACAGGGACATGTAGGATCGAGGAATCTGTGATCTTAACCTTGGTTCCTAAAGTTGGTAAGGAATTGACCTGGTAAGTGATATCCTCCGGGTCCGAGAATCATTCAGGGTCGAGACAGCTGTGGCGTCTGTTGTTTCTGCGGAAGGGTCCGAGGAATCGGTGAAAGGCAAAACAGCTGGTAGGGCCACATGCACTTGCTGCTGGGGCGATAATGCGTGGGCCGATGAAGAATCGTGGTGACGATGGGAGCCAGCCTGACGGACCGGTCCTCCAAAGGAGGGAACCGGAGAATCGACCGAAGTTCTATATGTGCCATCCCCAGGAGTGACAGTACGCGGACCGATGATGCGGATCATGCGGAGGCGGATCATCAATGAAATGGGGATGCCCGTAATTTTTTAACCTCATAAAGCCTATTTGAGCGATGCCTGCTCTAGAATAAGATCAAAATAGTCGAGAAGCGCGAAAATAGTCGATGCAGATGTGATAGTGCGCGAAAATAGCCGATTCAGACGAGCTAGTGTGCGAAAATAGTCTTTTCAAGACGCGGTATAGTTCGCGAAAATCGTCGATTCATACGGGACAGTGCGCGAAAACAGATGATTCATGTAGGCAAGTACGCGAAAAATGATCGGTTCAGATGTGCTAGCGCGCGAAAATAGAAGATTCGTAGGGAGCAGTGCGCAAAAATAGCAGATTCAAGTGGAGCGGTGCACGAAAATCATCGATTTAGTACGGGTTTGCGCGCGAAAATAGAGGACCCAAACGGTTTTCTACGCGAAAATAGTTGATTCAGGCGAGGCAGTGAGCGTAAATGGCTGTTTCAATACGGGATAGTTAGCGAAAATCATCGTTTCATATGGGACAGTGCACGAAAACAGACGATTCAGGTTGACTGGTAGTGTACGTGAAAATGATCGATTCAGATGAGCTACCGTGCGAGAATCGACGATTCGTTGGG
>JAHWFP010107926.1:0-17417 GCA_023313725.1 Lithobius niger
TACAATTTGTTTCATTAAAGTACAAGACCAAAGCAGTTACTCCTCTCTTCCCCCACGTTTGATCCCCCCCCCCCCATAAGAAAATTACCTCTCGCTCTGATAAGTTGTGCGACCCAATACTGTATTATGAAGTACTGAAATACCAGATATGATATGGCACATATCCTGAGTTTGGAATGGAAACGGTGAATCATTACGAGGTATTTATGAACTGTTTACCCCAAACCTGGGGGGGGGGGGGCTGTAACTAAAGACTGGTGCATTTCCGGACCCATGTTTATAGGACTTTTTCTTCTTATCTTTGATCACACAGCGGACCCTCAAAATATTTGACACCAATTTCCGAACACCCTGTATACAGTGAATTTTTTCGAAATAATGTTAAAGATTCTTTGTTACAATATCTTTTGTTTGACTCAATTTACAATAAAGTTTTACAACTCAGATGGTGGCGTTCTGTTGAACTACTGCAGACTAATAGCGTGCTGTACTGTAAACTACAGCTTTTAGTGTTGTGTATAACGTTGTATCATTTGTGAACCCTTCCTGACGTTACGAAGATCGGAACTTCCGCGATATGCTGCAGATCGTAAATATTTTTCTTAACAGAGAGCAGATTGATCGTCGGAGTGACCGATTGATCGTTTCAACTTTGATGTTATTTCTCTTCGTGTGCGCGAAACAATAATGAAACGGCAACAATAAAAACAATGAACTAGTGCTTATCTTGATGCTGTTGTGCATCTTGGGTTTCAATGCGCCAAGTTTTAAAGTTGCGTTGTATGTCTGATGAGTGGAAACTTGGCTCGTTTTGAGATCACAGACATTCAATGGCTGAAACTTGGCGAGTTTATTGCTTACAATTTATTGTTTTTGGTTTAGATATCAGGACTTTTGGTAGCGGTGCGTAACGTGATTTTTTTTGTTATTTATGATGTTTTGGATTTTTTACATTTTTGGTTGTAACGTTGCTGAAGCTTTACTTCAGGACTTTCCAACATTTTCGGTGTTGACTTTTGTGTAGTTATCAGTTCTTTTGGTAACTGATTTCATTTTATGATTTTGTGGAGTTTGGATTTTGCAAGTCAAAATACTTTCTTTAAGAGCCAACTAGGAATAACTAATTACTCGCAGAAAGGAGCCATTAATTCTACAAAAATTGCACATTTCAGATAAAACGGTAAAAACATTTAACTACAGCAGACGTGGATTAAACAGTATAGGAACATTGCAGTACCCGGTATATGAAACTTTAGAGGAAAGTTTGTGTTCCTCTGCTGTTTGACTTCGGGTCAGTTCAACCTTATATTAAGCATCACACGAGTTGGCATTTTTTCTAATGTTTGTTGGTGGGTCTGACGGATTTTTTTTATTTTTCAATAACAATGTAACGTATCTTTAGTATGGAGGAGTTCAGCAAGCCAGATATTGGGCACTGTGCCAAATGATTGGCGATTGGCATGGGTTACCCCTATATTTAAAAAGGGAAACATCTGATCCAGCAAACTACCGTCCAATCTCGTTAACCTGCGTCCCCTGTCGTTTGCTTGAACGTATTATCCGCGACCATATTCTGAAACATCTTAATAAATTCAAGCTAATCCCAGATGATCAATTTGGCTTCCTACCAGGTCAGTCGACGACTTCTCAATTACTACACTTTAAAGGACTTGACTAAATCAATCGAGGGTACACCGGTCGATCTTATCTGCAGTGACTTTGCCAAAGCTTTTGATTCGGTCGTACATTCAAAGCTACTTTTTAAACTACAAAAGTTTAATATTGGTGGGAAAATATTATGTTGGATAAGAAACTTTCTTAGCATTCGGTCCCAATCAGTGGTAATGGCAGATTCGCTTTCGGAACCAGGTTTATTTAGCAGTGGCGTTCCACAGGGAACTGTGTTGGGACCCTTACTGTTTGTTATTTTTATCGCTGATTAGAACACCCAAAGTGATGGTGTAAAGATGCCCAAATTTGCTGACGATGTAAAGGTCTATCGGGGCGTTGGCAATCAGCTGGATTCTGCTCTCCTCCAGACGGCTGTTGATGATATGAATAGTTGGTCTTTAAAATGGCAGCTCCCTATAAATATCTTTAAAAGCCAGATGCTTTCATTAGAAAGAAAAAAATCAAAATTTGTCGTATGAAATTGATAATACCATTTTGAACACTGAAGACAATATTAAAGACCTGGGAGTCCACTTATCTTTAAACCTTAAATCTTCAACCCATTGTAACCAGATCACCTTTAAGGCAAAACGGATGGGCTACATGATTAAACGATGCTTTAGCTCTGGTGATGTTTCTACATTGGTCAGGGCCTATAAAGTCTACGTTAGACCAATTGTGGAGTATGCATGTCAGGTCTGGTCTTCATACCTTGTCAAAGATATCATGAAAATTGAATCGGTGCAGAGGTCATTTGCAAAAACTTTACGGGGTTGTTACAATCTGTCTTACCAACAACGTCTTTAAGTATCTTCACCTTGAGTCCCTTGAATATAGGCGTCTAATAGCAGGCCTATGCTTAACTTACTTCATTTTGCGTGGGTTTACCGACATGAACCCTTCTCAATTTTTTAATGTTCGTGGTAATAGCTATACCAGAGGCCACTGCTGTAAACTAACTGTTGCAAGGACTAAATTAGATTGGGCCAAGTTCTTTTTTGCAAACCGTCTGGTTGGCCCGTGGAACTCGTTGCCATCCGAGCTGGTGACAGCTAGTAGCATACGCCAGTTCAGGTCGGGTCTCCGTAGGTTGGATTTGTCTTTATGCCTCAAGTGTTTTTAATATGTTTAGCATTTAGCTTCTTTTGTTTTCCTTTGTTTGATATAATAGTATTTGCCCTCCGACTCGGCAAATTATTTATTTGCCACGTATTTCTTTTCGTATTTTAATAATTTGGGATACCGTATCCAATGTGATCCCTTTCTGTATTCTCTTTACCCGTTTTTATTATTATTATTATTTTAATATTTTAATTTTATATTATTTTATATTTTTATTATCTTTATTAAGATTGTCAATAATGGTTTAATGGGCCAAGTTTTAAACTGCGATGCATTTTATTCTTTTATATATATTTTGTTAAATTTTATTATATTTTATTGTATTGAAGAAATATTGACAATGATACCCGGCTTTTCCCTCCACTTGTCCCTCACGTTTGGCGATGCCATCGGGGACCATTGTGTCCCTGGTAGGTCTAACCTTGGTGGTAAGGCATTCGTGACCCCAACCCAATACCATATACCCTTCCTCTGCAGCCGAGCCATCATCTTCGTTTTAAACTTTTAAACTTTTGTAATTTATAATTTTTAGTTTTAACATCGGATGGCAGTCAGTAGCCACCAGGTCCTTGCCATTCCGGTAACATTTGCAACAAACTTGTATATTATTATATATGCCGTGACAGCAGGTCATTTGGTGGTTTCTTTAAGTTTTGGGTTGCCAGGCTTTATTGAAGCTTTACACTTGGTTATTTTGGGCAATGATTCTTGTTTAGGTTAACAGTTGTGGTAAGTGATTTTACGATTGTTGGTTTTATAAATTTATTTTCTAGTCGAATAATTTCCTTTAATCTAAACATAACTAATTACTCGCAAAAAGGAGCCAAGTATTAATTCTACACATTTCAGATAAATAATACTCATGTTTGTTGACTTTTTTTTATTGGTATGATAAATTTTCTTTAGCAATGACAATTTAACGTATTAGTTAATACGGAGGAGTTATGCTACGCCGATATGTGGCATTACAGTACGTCATTTCCGGTAAAACGACAAGCGCGTTACATGCACCTGCAAATACACGCGACCGACACAATGCTTTCAACAATACCGAACAATACTTTTAGGGTTACGAACAATACTTTAACAATCCATAGCCCCGCAACGCGCCAGTTAGCTCACTAACCCAAGGACCCTCCATTCGCAAACCACCAAAGGTATGTAGAATTAATGTCGCCCAATGCTCACTGCAACTTTCATTTCAAAAGGTCTTGTAAGTTGTTCACAATCAGCTTCTTAAAGTCTACGGAAATTAACACGACTTCCGGGCTACTATAAACACATTATCAACGATCTTTGGTACCAATTTTTTTCTAGGTAAGAGTCGTCCGACGAACCAAAACCGTTGCCCTACATTATAGGGCTGTAATGCCCGATTGTTCAACAGATTTGCAGCCGTTTTTGTTGCATGCAAGTATTTTATCCAGTTACTAGTTGTAGTTAATCGGCCAGTTTTTGAGCCCGACACTTTGACCGATTTTCCGTGCCTTCCGTAATGCTATAAAACTTTTGCTTCAGATAAAGACATGCTTACGCTAGCCGCCTTCATGCAACAACAACAATACACCAACAATGAAACAACAACTTGGCGGAATCATTTTTCACTAAGTAACGAAATTTGAAACCTTGTTACCTTTCGTTGACCAGGAGGATTAGTGTATGCCACAGACCATCATTTACAACAAGTTCAGCGAGGTTGTCAGTGAGGTTGTGCATTTTCTTGTCTTGTACTGGGATATTGATTCGTCCATTGTCTTGATGCACAACAATGGCAATATTCTGCAAGACAAATTGAACCGTAAATAAAAAAAAAATAAGGCACAAGGTATAGGATGCATGAAGCAAGCAGACATTACATATTGGCATTAATGAGAATATGAGATACACTAAGGTGAGAAAAAGGAAAGAAAACTGCCACGATTGGGCTGTAGTCAGGGGTCGCCACAGTACCGCAGTGGCTAGAATGTCTGGCCTAGTATGCAGAAAGTCTTGTGTTACGAGTCCCCATTCAGGGCAGTTTTCCTTCTTTAGTAGTGTATCTTTTATTCACACAAGGTTAGTCTTTAACATACAAACTGCATGGATGATGTCGTGCTAAACTCATTAACCCAGGAATCACCCAAGTTTAATCTAAATTGGGTTAACGTTGTTATATTGCAGCCAAGCAACGATCGGCATATCAACTCGCACCCACCTTAAGTCCAGTTAGCTATTTTCAGTGAGGAAGGTATTGGCGAAACCCAAGGCATCTTATGGCAGAGGAGAGTATAGTTTATCCGCAGAGAGATTTTTCAGCTGCAATTTCCAGAGTTCATCGCCTAGCATAATATTTAGACATGGAGAAACAAATTCTCGTCGCAGTTGAACGGAGACAATACAACAGTCCGGCGTAGGAGCAAAAGGTATCCAGAAAGGATGAGCATCCTGTCCCAGGCAGAATTGCAACGAACGGCAGGACATGAAGGTGAACAGAACCCAGCTTCTCAGGTGTCACCCGTCCAAGGCAGCAGCAGTCCTGAAGCCGTGAAAGTTGGCAGTGGGTGATGACTGGTGAGTGCAGAACTACGAGCCGGCATTGGTAATACAGCAAGGAGCAAGGCGAGAGTGGAGCCGAGCGCCGCAACTCTTGTGACCGTTACTCTTGCGTGTGTGACAGTTGATTGTCATGGTTGTTCTTAATTTCTTGTTTTCTTCATTTTTTTTGTCTTAAAATGGTAACCAAATAAAAAATAGTCCAGAAAAATGGACCGCAAGATGGAACTGCGGATAGTAGAAAAGAAACAAAAGCAAAAACAGCACCTGTTGGTACAGCAGCTTTACAGGTCTGGCAGAGGAGTAATGACCGACAGGTAGGAATGAAGAACAGCCTGTGAAGATGAAGGTGAAGTTGCCCTACTTGGTCCACAAATTAGAGCTGGCGAGAGACCCGGAGCATGTTAGAGACGGATTCAGTAAATATTTAGTGAAAACGATGGCTAGAGAGATTGGAATTGTGATAGATTCCTTTAAAAGAAAACTTCCCACCCCTGAGCAAAAAACTGATGCGCAAGCTCGAGAGCCACTTAAAGTAACTTTTAGTGGCGTAAAACAAATTGCACTACCAAACTAGGGCGAAGCCCGAGAGAGAGGTTTTTTTACTTTAAGCCATGCACCATCTCTTCACTAGAGGCAATCCTTTTAAAATTAATGCATAGCTCTTTTTACGGAGAAAATTACAAGCACTTTTTAGCAGTGTTGTGCCCATTTGGAATTTACTGTCATCTGGGGATGGTCTTGGCACGATCCCTGTGTAGTTTTAAGAGCTCTCGAGGACTCCTTTATCGAGTGTTTTTAAGACTATACATATGACTTAAAATTTTAGTTTTTTGTCCATTTGTATCTTTTTTCTTGTTATCTGGTCACTGTTTAATTTCGGATTGCAAATAAGTGAGGCTGCTTTCCCTTCTCGTCCGTCTCTTAGCTGTTTGAATGAAATTATTGATTATTAAATCCGTCCTTAAACTTTTTTTTTTTTTACATTTAGTTCATTAGTTACTGTGTAAGGTTATGCAGCATTGGATCAAACTAACATTACATAACAAATCAATAACTCCAGTAAGCAGCAAGGACGTGATATGTAGTTATGGAGTTATGCTGGTTAATGGAGTAATACTGGTGTCAACTCCTTCCCTGCGACTCTTATTGCTGTCGTCTGTAACACTACACTGTTCTAATTATTGTAGTCCATAAACAGCTATAATCATTCGGTTTTTAGAGTGCAAGACAAACGATTTCACCCTAAGGTGTTTCACAAATTATACAGTGCACCCAAGAAAGAATAAACAAAACAAGACGATAGCATAAGAATTTTTGCTAGTATTGAGTACTAACTACTTCTTTACTTACCCGTGACAACTGATATGAGATAATGGACGACTTTGTACTGTTGGTTTGAAAAGAAACAGTAAAAAAGTCGACATCAGTATTTAAAAAATTCAACGGAATCGTCTGTTGAGATGTCACACAGGAACATTTTGAAGTTGGCTGAAAAAATTAAGTTTGAAATTAAAATTTACCCAAATTTTGTGTATTACTGTTCCACTTATTAACAATTCTACTAACACATTACTTTAAAACCTATTTGACAGGAAGCAAACTGATTTGATTCCAGAGAACGAACTTAACCAGCCACTTGTGGTTTCATGTCTGTTGTACACACAAATTGCAACCTCAGTAATACTGTGAAAATTATTTTTCTCAGCAGAATTATTATTTAAGAAGCCTATAATCAGAATTGCCACTTCCTAATGGCCGAGCAAGTCATGGTGTATGCTACACAATCTACAATGTTTTCACTAATAGATTCATTTCACTACCAAGCGTAAATTTTACCAGGAATGTACGAAGCTAAAAGCTTTCCTTAGTTGGAATAGACACGTCTTTCGTAATTCTAATTGCAATGTTTGCTGCTACATCCCGAGGGAAATTTTGGAACTACTAATTTTAATTGTAAAGCCGGCTGCATCTCGCTTCACAGCCGCTCTGGTTTTTACTTTCTAAGATGTAATGAGCTTGGGAGTGCAGCCTAGTTAGGAGCCATTCACAAAGCACGTCACGCTCCGAAGGGGAAAGGGGGGGGGGGGGCAGTTCAGTGTGAAAAAACGTGATCTGGGGGAGAGGGGGGGTTTGTCAATAATGCGACATCATACTTTTACATTTAAAATAAAGAAAAAATTGTAATACTAGCCTAACTGCACATTGACGTGCTCAGGTGTTAAGGGGCTGTAAAACTGCTTCGTTTCAACCTTAGCGTACTTTGAATTAAAGTGACACTGTCACCGAATGAAAGTCTGCAGAATGTGGAATGTATCTTCACTTGCTTGCATGAAGAGGAGGAATGCACAATGCCATTTCTTTAAATGAAACAAATAAGGAATAGTTCATTCAGAATGTTAGATTGGAAAAAGTTTGAATTGAACTTCCAGTTTTTCCATCCACAATACGACATGTCAATGCCTCGAAGATCTGAATTGGAGGGAATATCAGTTTAATAGCCTCAGCACATTCCGAAACTGAACAGTGACCTGGTCATTTCTAACAATGCATTCCTAGAGTGTTTATTGATTCAGAGACGTCACCGTCTGACATCGTAGCATTGGTTCCGGGGATCTTGGGCTCAACGCTTCGCAGCAGAGGTGTTGAGTTAAGATCGCATTACAGTATCGGACCGATCTTTAGAAAAAAGAAAAAACATGACAACCTTGTGCGGGATGGCCGCTGCTTCGATTCATTTGTACTATTGCCAAGGACATTAGTTACAGACCAAAAGAATGATAAGTAAGATGCTGCTGCTAAGCGTAAATTAAAAAAAAAAAATGTTGCCGGAACGCTGTTGCCGGAATGCACACGGAACACGGAACATCACAGCTGCTAAAAACGTCAAAATACCAGTGTTACCTGGTTGATTTTGGTTTCTATTGCCTATTGAAAAATTACATTACCTTTTTTATTAGCTTTCTCCTTCTCAATGCTGTTCAATTTAGAGAAAACAAACGCAGATCCTTCCGGTTCGCTGCCTACTGCGCAGATCTACTGAGCAGCTTCCATTGTATATAAATCGAAGTGGAGCGGCAATGCTCACCTTTTCGATACCTCTTTCCTGCCCAAATGGCGATAAGAGGGGAGGAGGGAAGGAGCATGGTAATGTATTTTTTCAATAGGCAATAGAAACCAAAATCAACCAGATAATACTGGTATTTTGACATTTCTAGTTGCCTTGAAAAAATCCATTACCTTTATTAGCATTCCCATAGACTTCGTCAAGGCGGCGGGCGCCATTTGATCGGAGTCCCCTCAGGTAGCGACCGATTTCCTACACAGAATAGACCAGGTGTGTTAAGGGGTTAAGAGTACGCGGCGGGCGGCAATAAATGGCCCGACGCGGTACAAGCCGTCAGCGTGATGTGACATATCACGGAGGTAATGGGAGGTGAAAAATTGGGTGGCGCCAGGAGGCAGATTCCATAATTTCTGTGATAGAAATGTTGCTGTAGTGGGCCCAGGAGGTGGAAATTGCTTGAAGTTCGTGGGCTGTTACTTTGATTCCTTCTGAAACGCAGTCAATGTCAAGTGCCTCATAGGCCTGGATAATCACGCTTTTGAGCCAGGTGGCAATCATTCGTGCAGAGGTTTGTCCAACCTTGTTCCAAACAGTTGGGTGCGATTCCTTCGGATAGGTTCGGATGCTTTAGGATAAAAACGAACGGCTCGTACAGGACGTAAGGTTCTTTCCTGATAGTCTCCCAATATATTGGATAGAGAGGGGATGATGAAAGGATGGGTGCGTTCAGTGGGCTTCTGAGTTTTTGTACGAAAGAAGGATTGGGACGTGAGAGTAACACCCTTGTAGTCAGGTAAGGAGAAACAATCTCGTTCTGTTGCGGATAAGGCTTGCAGTTCACTACAGCGGAGGCACGTGGCTAGAGCCACTAGGAATGCAGTCTTTCTAGTGAGATGGCTGAGGCGAGCGGAGGCCAAAGGTTCATAGGGAGCGGTCATGAGGGGTGTCAGGACAATGGAAAGGTCCCAATCGGGGAAATGCTTATTAATGCGAGGTCGCTCTAATTGAAAGGATTGGATAAAGACGAGATTTTGTAATCAGTAAGGAGGGCAGTATTTCCGGCCACCTTAAATACAGCGTTTAGTGCTGATCTATACACCAAGGTAGAACCCCGCAAGCCCACCTTAAATAAGGAGGTTAAGAAACGGAGATCATGCATAAGAGGGTGGACTGGATCAACCGGTTCTGCGATACACCAATGAAACCATCGTTTCCAGTAACTGTCATTTTAGTGGTGGAGGATCGGACTGCCTGTGAAGCGATGCAAGAGGCCTCGTCTTCAAGAAAGCCTGTTGAGCGGAGGAGTCTGATGATAGTAGCCACCCGTGAAGACGTAGCGCCGGAGGATTCGGATGGTAGATTGTTCCGTTGTTCTGAAACAGGAGGTCCGGCCATTGTGGTAGTTGCCGGGGTGAGTTGATGAGGAGGGTGAGCAGAAGGGGGAACCACGCTGCTGATGGCCAGTCTGGAGCGATCAGGAGAAACCGTCCCTTGCATTCGGCAATCTTGCGGAGGACAAGGGGAAGAGGTACGGAGGCGGGAATACGTAGGCGTGGAGGTGATTCCAGTTGAGGGTGAGCGCATCTACTCCCCAGGCGTAGGGATCCAGTAGCGGGATGACAAACAAGGGCAGTCTGTTGTTGAATCTTGTGGCAAATAGGTCTACTAGTGGTCGTTGCCATAGATGGAAGAGGGCATGACAGACGGAAGGATGCAATGTCCATTCACTGACTGGAGGCGTGCGTGGAGGCGTGCGGCGAGATAAGTCAGCAGTGACCCTGGAATGTGGAGGGGTTAGAAGACGAATCTGGTGGTCGATGCAGAATTGAAAGATTTCGGATGTTATCTGGTGGAGGGTGAGAGCGCGTCCCTCCGCCTTTGCGGAGGTATGCAACAGCAGTGATGTTGTATATGTGAATTTGTACTACTTTGGTCGTTAAATAATGTCGGAAGTGGTGTAGCCCTTGGAGTACTGCTGGTAATTCCAGATGATTGAAGTGTTCTGTTAGTTCTGTTGTCCAACGTCCAGACACTGAGGTTGTTGCCGTGGGCGCCCCCATCCTATTTGAGAGGGATCTGTAAAGAGGTGGAGATGCGAAGGAGGTTCGTGGAGGGGCGCCGAAGCAGTAAGATTCTTGACATCCATCCACCACAATTGTTGTGGGTGGAGGTTGATGGCAGTGCGGGGATCGCCCCAATGGGCAAAGCTGTAGTGGTGGAGAGGTCGTGCCCACCATCTCCCATACGGGACTAGATCTGCAAAAGAGTCTATGGTTCCGATGGTGGAGGCGAGGTTTTGGAAGGTGTGGCTCGACTGTTGTAGGAAATTGCGAGCGGAATGAAGATGGGATGAGATTTGCTCTGGGGATGGCATTACGGATCCTGAGCGGAGGTCGAAGAATACTCCTAGGAAGACGAATGATTGGGCCGGCAGAAGACGTGACTTTGGAAGGTTTAAACCGAAGCCTAGGTGATGAAAAAGAGACATGGCGGTGGTCAGATTTCTTGACAACGTTGCTGGTTGCTGGTGCGGAAGAAGACAATCGTCTAGGAAGGCGTGAATGCGAATGCCTTGTTGGTGAAGGCAGGCTAGAACTGGCCGGAAGAGTACAGTAAAAACGTGAGGAGCGGCGGAGACCGTACGGTATTCGTAGACGGTGTTTAGCACGAAACGAAATAGGTGACGGATAGAGGCATGAAGTGGAATGTGATGGTAAGCGTCGGCTAGGTCGAGAGAAACCGTCCAAACGTTGAGTTGGAGCGATTCGCAGATGGAAGACACAGTTTCCATTTAAAAGTGTGGGTTTCGAATAAACTGATTTAGAGGTTTGAAATTGAAGATTAGTCGTGAGTTTTCTCGTCGCAGAGAAAAATGTCGCTGTAAAACCCTGGGGTGAACGGAGGTGAAACTACACGAATTGCTCATTTCTGGACGAGGGTTAAAATCTCCAGGCGGAGTGGACCGGAGGAATGAGATCGGTGGTCCCATAGAGGAATGTCCACTGGGAGAGGCATAAGAAATTTTGATTTAAAACTGGTGAATATTATTGAGAGAACACTGGATCGGAGGTGATATTTTGCCAAGCTGTCTCCCTACTGCTCCCTACAGCTTGTGGGGGAGGCGGAATGTCAATAGCTATCGTGATTTCTGTGCTTGGGTTGGTGTCATTCTTCGGAGTATGAACGTCCCAGGGGGCAGCCCCGTCCGCGTCTCTGGTTCCTATTTGGAAAGGGGGAGGCGGAGCGTGGGGCCAGAGGCGGAGGGTGGTTGGAGGGCTTGGTATTACGTTGGCTATCCATAGCGGGATCTGTTCTTGACAGTAGGGAATGAGGACGATGTGAGGTGCGAGATCTATTGTAGCTCCTAATGTCCAGATGAGGACATACCTTTGGTATGAGACCTCGGAACAATGATTCTGATTCATGAATCGGCTGATTTCGAAGGAGGTGTCGCGTGGAGGTTGGGTGATGCGTTAACTTCTACGGGAGGTTGCTCTTAAGTTGAATTGAAGAGGGCACGCGTGAACCAATTCATTGCACGATATGTGGCAAAGCAGCTTTTGCGGAAAACTTGATTAACTGACGAGTGTCGTCCGTAGGGTCAAAGTTTTTCGCACAAAGCATTTGCGGCAGTGCTGAGAACATCCACTTGAGAAACGGCTCGAAGACCAAGGTGGAGGATACGATCGTTATCCCGGAGGACAAACACAGGGACTGCCACACGTCAAGGGAGGTAAAGTGCTGACCCAAAATCCAATTTTGTATCTGCTGTCAAAAACTCCGACTGTGGGCAAATATCGAAGTTGCGTGAATTGCCAGTACCATCACCGATAGGGCGGAAGAAATAATTTTCTCGGCCTGGGCGAAGCGGAGGAGGATCTTACTCCAATTCAAATGGTGGCCATTGCCCAGAAGAATACCTTCGTTACGGAGGAGTGTGGTGAGGAGGGTTGTTGATTGTCCTAGTAGCGGAGGTTGATGTGGGGATTGGTCGCGTATACCAAACCCAAAACCCGTAGCTAAACCTCTGTTCTTTGAGGCAGCATCCGCGGAGGTAGAGGGTTTACAGGAAGCAGTCCGGAATTATTTCTTCCCCTGTCTTCATGAGGTCAGGAAGAGGGATTTCGGAGGGATCAGGATCATCTTGGAACGGAGGCTCCGGTAGGCCAGAGTCTGACGGATCCGGGGAGTAGTACGGGTCTTGTAGATTGTCGTCGAGTGAGGCAGGCGAAGGGAAGGCATTGACGTTTAGGCAGGGAGGCCAGCCAAGTGGAGGTGTAATCCTGTGTCTTACGTTTGAAGGTACGCAAAGAAGAGTCCATAAGCGAGTATACTTGGGAAGGCGTAAGAGGATCGTTGGTACGTCTGGAGGTAATCGAGGACCTGGAAGATAAGTCCAATGGAAGGACTGGAGCGCTAGTGGAAGAAGCAAAGTTAGCCGCAACCTTACGTGCCTTAAGCTGTAGTTTCATCCATGCGTACCGTTCCTTGGTACGGGAAAGTTCGGCAGAGAGAGATCGAAGATCCCCAATGGAGGTGGCTGCTGCATGGAACAGGAGACGTGGTGGCAGTAGTGCACTGCAGAGGGAAAGATTCCGAAAGCAGTGGGTTCGGAGGCAGAGGCTCCAATGAGTCTTGTCCTGCAGTAAGCCTAAGAACTTCCACGTTCTCGAGGAACGGAGGAGCTGGCTGAACGGCGAGAAAGGGGATTCCCTTGGTGTCCCCTTTGCTCGCGGTATCACGAAGCGGAGGTGGAAGCAGAGGCTAGCTCGACGTCTTCTGCGATGTGAACAGCGTGGTGGTAGAGAAAAAAAGGTAAGCATGCCGCTCCGCTTAGATTTATATATGATGGAGGCTGCACAGTAGATCTGCGCAGTAGGTAGCGAACCGGAAGGATCCGTTTTTGTTTTCTGTAAATTGAACAGCATTGAGAAGGATAATGCTAATAAAAAAGATAATGATTTTTTCAAGGCAACTTGAAACAGTAGATAAATTCAAAATGGCGTCCGGAAAACAGTTTACAGCAATTATTGTAGACAGAGGTAGTACACACACACAAAAAAAAAATCAGTGCTGTAACTTGCTAATAGAAATCAGAATTTTTGTTAAATCGAGCCTTAAAATTAAGTCAGCTAATAAACTTAAACCAAAAAGTAAAATTAATGTAAAGCCAGAATTTCTTTATAGCTTACAAAAACATGGCACATCAACCAAATCGAACCCAGGCTACTTGCGCAGGAGTCGAAAGCTCTTAACCAATACACTACCATTATATTTTCAAAGTACTGGTAAATTACACACTAGAAGGCTAACCTTCAAATATGTAATTTTTCCTACAATTGCCAATAAGAATCGAAGGTTGATGTGAATAGTAATGAAGGAGGCTGGTGATGACAATCTTTTCAGCTAAATTAGCTACAGTCAAGAGGCCTTCAACTAGTCGATGGGACCAACAGACAAACGAGCAGGCAAAGAACGTTGAATTTCTTTTAGGAACACTCACCTCCAGCTAGTAATATATATATATATTTTTTTTTTTTTATTTCGTAAATAAAGGGTGTTTGCATGTCACGTTACTGCTTGCTTGAATAAAGTTAACTGAGCTAAGATGAAATAAAAAATAAGCAACAGAATGGCACAAAGTTCCATACCAACATGGCTTCGAGTTGTGCCAATCAATGAACACTAACGCAGGTATCAGACAGAAGTCAGTGTTTCAAACAATGCCGTATTTAGCCAGAAAAGATAATACACTTGTAGAATTAATTATTTGCATAATATTGCAGTTTCAGTGCGCGTACAAACTAACTAGCGTCGTCTTTCTTGGACCAAAGTATACCATTTTTTTTTAGGTGTTCACACGATGTGCAGTCATCTTAAAACCTGACAGGAATTTATAGAAAAAAATGCTGTGAGAGAAGAGCACAAATATTGAACGATTTTTATTTTAGAATCAGCCAATGTGAAAGGAAACATTTCATTACATGCCATTTTACCACGCTATTCCATTAGGTTGAATTGTATTCGGAGTATTTCATCCTAGAATAACCACTACGTGGAAACGCGCTCAAAATTGGAATTTCAAACCTGCCTTTAAAATGGTGTAATTTTTGGCACTGCTTAGGTTAGCGAAGTAACTTAACCCATAACCGCCTGAAAAAACTTTCTTAGACCTTTTTTTTAGTATGGTACTTGGGTTGGTTGTCGGATTCGAACCGCCATTCTCTTGGTTTGGAGCCGACGACGCTGACCACTGGGCTGTGATTGCTTGCGCTGGGGCTTAGTTTTTCACTGTTATACGTTGAAGGCATACGTTCGAATCTAGGTGGCTACGGGTTAACTGACATTAACTGCAATTGCAGAGAGCATTCTATAGATGCAGTTGGGGTGGGGGGACAGCAGCAGCAGCAGCATCTACAAGGTGGATGCTCTTTGTTGTAACATTAACTAGTTGAAAAGCTTGCATTACCATTCCATAGCATTAAAAACAAATGTTAGCACAATGCATTTGCGATCCACACAAAAACTGACTGCTTTGTATTAGCTTCTTAAACTACCTCCATTTCTTAAGAAATCTTCTTGATTATATAGAGGGGGGGGAGGGAGGTAGTCAATTGGAAAAACCTGCCACACTGTTCACATCCGGTTATTATGTGTGGCAATGAAGCCTGCATTTCTGACTATCTGGACGCCACAGTTAGTATCTCTAGCAACTTATCGAGACATTTAATGTTCGATTGGTTTTAATTTAACTGGCTAAGATTTGAAAGTAGGTAACAGTTTTGTGGCAGATCTCTTCCCCCCCCCCTCCTCATCCCTGCATTACACTCGGTTTCACGCAAGACATTGAATTTCCTAAAATTATATATGCCAAATCGCCAAATTGCTGGCGGTTCATGCCCTTATACACTCACCAACACACATTTTCCAATTATTGTCCCTTTGGTATTCTCGTAGTTGTGCATATCTTGCCGAATTCCTCTGATTGTTACATTAGTAACACACCCCACCAGATTTGTCAAGTTTGCCTGTAAAGAACTAAACAGACTATTGATGCTTGCATTAATATAACTCATATATATATATTTACATTACATATTTTTTATAAATGTAACATTCTTTACAAAATGGTATATAATTAGATGGTCTCAGTGATGCAACCAGCTTTATTGGTGGAAAACAAAAATCACAATTTTGGATAGAATTTCAACATATATGAATATTTAATGAACATTTTATTACAAAACTGGCAAAGAAAAACTGATTTTAAGCGAAACAACTTCATTGGAATAAAATTGCAGTTAATGGTTTTAATACTAATATGTTCAAGTCTTTCTGCAGCAAAGAAATTTAAATTTTACTCTTAGGGCGGTTGCAGATGGACCACAAAACGCACGATAATCGCGGACGCAATCTTTGGCGTTTGTAGCGCGTTAGTGGCGTAAAAATCGCAATCAGTGGCAGATCAGGTAAAACGTGTGGGGGTCTAACTGGTGCTTTCACACGCTGTGGCGCATTTCTGCCCTTATCGGTAGGTCTCTCCGATCCAAATCATGCTGTGTGAAAGGTACCATCAATTCAGACGTGCTAGTGGAGCGATTTCTTCAGCGACTATCGCGCATTTTGTGGTTTATCTACAACCGCCCTTATTCCTTACATAGTTTTTTACTGTAGGCCATACCAATACCTTTGTAATTGCTGTGTTGTCATGAGGTCTAAGCCACCAATGAACAATGCCAATTTATATTTATTGATGCGAGGATTTAAAAATACTGCGCCGTCTTTGTCGCGTTGATCTACGGCCAAATGCCAGGCATTGCTGCTCTGCCAGACCTGCAAAAATGTATTAAGAATCTGTGAAATGTAATGAATAAAAATTTTTAAAAGTTTTTAGCACAGATGAAGATACAACAAAAAGGAAAGTTTGCAAATAGAAGAGATGGAATAGCAGTAAAGGCACTGTGTGAATAAATTGGTGAAGTTGCCTGTTCGAATTCACCCATACGTTTACACAGCTGGCTAAGTCCGGCCAACTCATTGTTACTGTGTCATAATTTGCTGATGGTTGATATTCCAGTCGCCATTTCCACACAAAAAGTGCAACAATTTTCTTCACATACTACCTGATAGCATGTAGAAAACTTATTCTTGGCCGAGAGAGGTTATTCGTGAATAGCGCTGCTGACGGATGTGCACGGACTTATGGTTAAGACATGATTAATTAAAGCTAGATTTAAAAAAGCAAGCCATTTATCAGAAGCAAATTTTAAGATTTTTGTAACCTAGCAGCTGCTGCTCTGATTGGAACTTAGTACTTTACTTTTTATCATACCCAGCCCGTATAACCGCATCATTTATTTATAAATAAACTTTATAATACCGCCAGTATTCATAAGTTTACTCATTGTTAATAGACCTTGAACCATAATCAGATCAGGTATTTCACTGTCATGAAAAGTGTTGCAGCTTCCGGTTTGAAACGTTTACAACACTTGTTAACCCACCCCCATCCAAACTTCCTTGGTCAAATTAGAATAGTCGTAAAATTGGACTCAAACTTTTACAGCCCCCCCCCCCCCCCCCCCCCAAAAAAAAAAAAAAATAAACGAATATAAACAAAAGAAAGGAGAGTGGACGTAGACCCGCCCCTGGGCAGTTGACAAGGAGAAGGTGCATCGGAATCCGCTTCCCCCAAAACCCCAAAATGTATCATTAAATAAATTCCTCGATAATATGTGAAAAAGTACTCTAGAAGCCAGATTCGGCAGTGATGTGCTGATAAATGCTTCAGCTTCCCGGACCCTACTAGGGAAGGTAACAGCGTGCCCCCACTCTGGTTTTATTAGACCTCCTGCAAATTTTTTCCTGGCCGTGGTGCCACTGTTTGGGTCATCAAGAAAGTTGAGGAACTAGATCCTTTAAACCAGTTCTCAACCTCTGCATACAATCTTTGCGTACAATTTAAAAACGAAACCATATTTCACAAAGCTGGAGTTCAATATCAGTAACCACCATTCTTGGGGGG